>ML787514.1:760923-789014 GCA_009831015.1 Picea engelmannii | reverse complement strand
TTTTTAAATGTAATAATATGGTCCATGATTCATAGCTTTAGTGGTTGGATAGCATGTTTGTTATCCTCCCCACCCGAGTTCAATTCTCTCAAAGCGGACATGTTGGCCCCTTGTGATAAGGTTCTCTCAAAGTGGAGGATAAAAGCATCCACTTCGATAGGTTTCGAGAAGCCTAGCTAATAATATAAGATTAGACTTTTTTTTTATATAGAGAATCATACAATTAAATAATGTATATCATTGTTAATATTGTATGGTGATTTTTTATAATTGTAATTTTTGATACATTAAGTATGAAGTATGGTATATGCAAAGAATAATATTATTTTGTTAACATGTTGATTATTAGTTTTATCAATCTCTTTGGATTGAGATGAGGTTTTTTAGTGTTTATTAGTCATTTCCCTTTGTGCTAGGAACTATTAGTAATCGATTCGCGTTGGTATATTAATTCCTACACCAAAACCAATGCAAATACATCATTTTAACCAAAGTTTTAATAGATTCATGCAATTTTCCAACTCACTTTTCCTTTTTTATCCTAACCTTTTAGTTTGAGGTCTTATTTGGCCTCATATTGAGGCAAACTTAGAACAAATTACAAGGAAGACTTAGGATAAATTACACATAGTTGAGAGAGCTTGAGAGAGTTTTGGGTTGTAGGGATTAATCCTAGATGTGATCTCTAGCATTAGTTCCTAACATTAAATGTTTAGTCTTTTTCCCAAAGTCATTCTTATGCTAGGTATTAAAACATGATTAACTATACATGGAAGATTGAATCTCTATAGTGTTCATCTCTAGCCCTTGGATGGTGCCCTTGTATTTTTCTCCCGGAGGTATTCTCACATAAAAGCATTTCTCTAGTTTCCTTACTAGTAGCATCCTTGAAGTTGCAACGAATATGTGCTCGTGCTAATGAAGTTGCAAGGAGAATTATCTCTGAGCATTGATGTTGTTTCTCCATCCTGCAAAGGGATAAGGATCATATAGTTAATACGAGAAAAATAATAGCAATTGTTGCAAATGAATGCTCTGCAAAAGATAATACAAGAATAATACAAATTGTTCTTGGAAACGAATGCTCTGCAAAAGCTAATACAAGAAGAATACAAGAAGTTGTTGTGAGGCCTGCCATTGTGGAAGAGGACAGGTACTTGCTTGGTGCAAATGAATCATTTGTAACAAGCAAGTACCTGTCCTCTTCCACAATGGAAAACCTTGAGCTATAATGCTCCCATACCCTCCAATCCACTGTATGATCGAGCCCTTACAAGATTCTCAATAGACTTTCTAAACAAGAAAGTAACCATAAGCACAATGAAACTGTATAACAGATTTCTTTAAATTCATACCATTTCAAACAATTCAATTCTAATATGTACTTTGATTTTCCTAAGCCAAACATTCTTTATCTAGAATTTTGAAGCTGAAGATGCATTTTTATGACTAGCACTTTTATTTTGCATCTAATTCATATCAAATGTTGTGGTTTCTTTCAGGTTTCCGAAGACGCATTTTATGGCATTTTGAAATGTACAAGAGAAGCTCAAGAAGAGGGTAAGTGATATATGTTACAATACCTGGGATTGTGGCAGAGGATCTATCAATAGGTGGAACTACCATTTTTGTTTTCATAGCATCGTGACCTCGTGATGCTATTAGGTTGCATCCATAGTCAGTGACCTATGTTTGAAGAATCTTTCAAGCAATAGAATAGTCGGGTTAAAGTTGTTATTGAACCTCTTGAATGTTTAGATAGGTTGAATCTGATTGAATCTGAAGAACCATACGCCCCTTTAAGCCCCTGAGTAGGAGTAGCTCGTTCAATGGATTTTTCTTCTAGATGACTCATCCAATTATTTTGTGTTCCTTCTCATACTGAGAAAATGAGTAGAACTAAGCCCTTCCTGTTGGCATTGTCAAGAGAATGAATTTCCTTAGGCAATGAATGCCCCAAATGACCCATGATGCATCAACACTAAAAAGTGAAGGCAAAGGTAGATCCTCTAGTTTCTTATCCATACCTATTTAGGTTATGGGTGAGAGTAGTAGGGAGGGTAAGCACTTTTTATCACATTATAGTGTCTATTTTCCACACAATGAAAAACCCCATCAAGTGATTTTGATTGAGAGTAATTCATCGGTCGCACATGACCCTGAAAGGTTGGTCCACCCAAAGGGGGAGTAATTCATCGGTCGCACACGACCCTGAAAGGTTGGTCCACCCAAAGGGGGAACACTATTGCTCATTGCACCAACTCTCATGTCTCAGACACTAGATAGTTTATGTTGCAGAGTAAAGAAGAGGTTGCCCTAACAAAGTTGTGGTGTCTTGAATTTCTATAAATATTTGATATAATACATTGTAAATTACTATCTCGGGGAATTGATGATCGAACCACTGTTGTCATGGATGACAAATTTGTCATCAGAAAACCAAACTCATTGCAACCAAAACTGTCAAGATTCTAAGTCTCTCATGTTCTACTATTAATATCTAATGATTCCATCAAGAAGATATACCACTACATTTCCTCCCCCTATCTATGGAAGATCAACCCATTCAATGTTATTCCCACTAGCTACTGCACCTACCAAACCATCCAACCAATTTCACCATCTGTAACAAAAAATGGCTAAGTTTCTCCACTCCACCCCTCCCTCATATCTGGTATCATATGAATTTTGGGTTCGAATCCTCCCTCATCTCTAGCATCATATCAATTATGGATTTGGATCTTTGATATTCAAACCAACTAGGTACCTAAAAAACACCTGCATGTTCGCACTTTGAAATGCAACATGTTAATGATTTTGCATGAAGAGCACATATGTGGTACATGGAAGCCACATGTAAATGGTTTGAAAGGACATGATCATAGGCTAGGAGGTTGAGTTTTACAGAGAGATTTATTATCGGTAGGCTATCCTCAGAGCTAGTGGGTACCCATATATGAAGTTGGAAAACACACAACCCTTATATTTTTTTATTTTACATAACTATTTTTCAAACCGAACAAAGGAATACCCGCCAGATCCATAAATATTATCACAGTGGTATAAATCTGAGTATGTCAAGCTCTAGTAAGGCTTCAGTATGGGTTCTTATCACTATGAGTAGGTGGGTAAGAGGTGATAGGTTCTTATCAATGAGAATTCTTCATAATCAAAATGATTTTTCACTTTATCAAAATCTCATAGATCAAACACACTTCTTGTATCTAAGATGACCTAACTGACTTAGTTGGGATATGAAAACCTGTGATACGGAAGGAGGGTATAACCTAATCAAAATCTATAGAGAGGATATAAATCCTATGTATTCTAATATGAGCTATCTAAATTCTACCATACTAATACTATACTAGTATGCATTGATCTTGTATATGATTATGTGATTTATTATACTACAATTTATCATTGTGCATTATAGTACATTTATGCGATTAATCTTGTGAAAATATAAAAAATCAATTTCTACATTATCTCTCGTTTCAATGTATGAATTTTTTTAGAAGTGTTAAGGAGGATGGGAATATTTATAGGTTAATAAGTGTAGTCATGTTTTCATATCTTCACCATAATCCAAACTTGGTCAGATAGATGGAGGAAACAAATGATTCATGCAAGCACCCAATCCATCAATTGTTGTTGTTGGTTTAATCTATGCATTCATGAGGATGTTTTCAAAGGGATTATCTTGTTCTCATGAAAGAAACATAGCCATGGCAATGAATGAACTGATGAAAATGAACCTCAATGTTTTTGATATCTCAACATAGATTCTCTACGTACCCTGCTTCCATGGGAAATCATCTACATGTTGAATGGGGTACTAAACGACCTTGAAACTTGATGGACCTTAAACTAGAACAATGGATACTTGACACTTGCTTCCTTCCTTTTGGGAAAGGACTTGTTGCTCCACAACTCATCTTGTTAATAGGAGACAATGGCTAAGAGAAGGGAGTAGTATTGAGCTCTTGATCCAAAATGGATCCAGACTAAAGAGTGGATAAGAATCAATACTTGCAACATATATTGACAATCAAAATAAATTAGGTAATCCACGTAAAATAATGATGTAAGAAAAAAGTTATAGAAAAATAATTAAAGTTGATCAGGAAACGAAAAGGAGAGAAGGTTAAGGAACGAAAAGTGAAGAGTCATGGCTACTGGCCTTCCCTTACCCCATATCTCTCTCTATTTATTCACTCTCACTCATTTACAAAGGGATTTTGGCCAAGGAGGAGGAGATCCTTGTAAAAAACTCCAAACTTGCAGAAGAAGAATATTGAGCACCATTCGATTGGTTTTCCTAAGTTGGGTTCCAGGTAAAAATCATGTCTCATTGAGTTATTTCATAGTTAAACTCGCCATCATATTTCATTGTAGCTTGTTGGTTACATTCTTAAATGACTTATATGTATCTTAGTGAGTGAAATGTAGAGTGACTAGGTGTATCTTGTTTTATTAAGGTGTTTGAGAGTACCTTGAGAACAATGATTATGCATGCCAGCTAGTAATATTCACTTCTGGACATTTTAAGAAACCTACCCTTGCTCTGAAACATCCCAACAATTGCATGCTTGTTGTGTAACCTACCCATGATATTACCCATGCCTTTGGGCATCCATGAAACTTTTGAGTCTCTCTCTCTCTCTCTCTCTCTCTAGGGTGAATTTGTATTGTCTAACTAATGTTTTGAAGTGCTCATGCACAATATTCATGTTTTGGGTGTGTGTAACCATCAGAGGATCATTTACTTTGTTTTCTAGGAGTATCTAGCTTTGTTTATCCATTCCCTGAGTTTTTGATCATCCCATACCTAGTTTTCTTGCTACCCACGACTTTACATGTGTATCTAATGTTTCCCATAACCAATCCCTACTTGTTGGGTGCTCCACACATTGTTATTGTTGCTAGAATGATGAGTGTGAACCATATTCATGAGGAGAGACCCAACGTTGTTGTTATTTGCTATCTAAAATGCAGTGTGTGAACCCTAGCTTGAGAAGAATCACCCCCCACGAATTTTCCTGTCACTATCAATGTGACCACAATTTGTTTTGAAAGATCGTAACCTTGTGTGAGAGATCACCATAGAGTGGAGATACCCACACATTCTTCCTTGATGTCTTCATTCTTGAGAATCACATACCACGCTACTTTGTTGCCCCATGTCTAGATATTATTAATTGATTCTCCCATGACTTGATCTTTCTATCCAATGCCAACCATGACCTCTTATGGAAATCAACAACAACACCCACGAATTTGATTTTCTTTCTAACCGCTCACATGTCCCAAAATAAACCCTAGCGATCGAAGGAGAGTCCACCCATTTTGTTCTCTGTTGGGTTTTGTGAATCCATGTTGTCCTTGGAGCTAGTATCCATGTTGCTTTGATATCTGATCCAAAACCCTAGTGATGGGAGTTAAACATGTATTCTATAATATTTGGTTAGCACATGGAGAGAGAAAAAGAAAACCTAACCCTAATTTTTGAACATATCCAATGCATAGTGTAACGTCTAGGGAATACCAAAACTCGTCTGGTCATTGCCTATCATTAGCCAAGTCCTAAAACTCTCCTATGTCATATTAAAACATTTATAAGCATATTATTGGAGTTTATACGTCTTTCTATATCTAATCGCCGCTTGTACATGGTCAAACCTTTATTATGTGCATCCATGAGAATATTGGAAGGGAACTATTTAACATTGCTAGAATTCTCATTAAACATTGAGTGAGCCTACCCACATGCAGGCCCTAAAGGATGCATGTAGGTATTTGTAGTAGCTAGTCATATACATGGGTGTATGAACTATAATTGCATGGTGCTTGGAAAGTTCGTCATAAACAATTTTAATGGTTGCATATCGCTTGTGACCAAAAAACATCTTCAACACCTTCTTCATGCACTCAACACCAATGTGGATGGGTGCCAAAAGATAATTTAAGCATTGCTATGTATTAAGGGTATTGATTCTTGTCGCATATGTAACAGGGAACACATTGATGTAAAAAAAGGTTGGTGATTGTGGTTGTACAAATACTTGTAGTCAACAAATGATTTCAACACATTATTTTTGTGCTCGATACCAAGGTCGATGGACACTAGAAGATAATGTTTGCATTGACAACTATTCGGGGTAACTTTCATTATTTCACTAATATTAGCTATGAGAATTTCAACAAATACTCATGGATAGATCCACCGAATGTTGATGTGGACATCCTAGGAAAATATTTGTTCCTTAATTGGCCTTAGCAATATAAACAATGTTGTCAAGCATTTAAATCCAATAGACATCAAACCCTTCAAGCATACTGAAAGGATGAGCTAGTTAATCAACCCTAAAACCTCATATTCGATGCACTAATAATTGTACTAAGATATAGTAAAGAAAACTAATTATGCATAGGTATCTGTGTTGGGAACGAGAGTAAGATGTGAGACCCTCAATAAGGGATTAGATGGTATCATAGTAGTTGAAACCTTTACTGAGAGATTTCTTCTATAACTATGAACAAAATAATGTAGAGTACAACATGGGAAAAGCAAGCAAAGATAAGTTGGAAGACTTAAGGGCCAACGATGCAAAGCTTCGAGAAGAGAATGAGAGCTTGAAGGCACAGGTTAATATGTTTAACCAAAGGATGGAAAATATGGAGAAGAACTTGGAGACCTATTCCCAATTGCTTCCATTGATCAAGTATAAATTTAAAGAAGGAAAATACTCCCGCATATTATTTAGAACATATTGGGACAAGCATAGAGTGCAACTTATGTACCTTGGTGAGAAGGTCATCTACATGGACAACTAGAAAGAGGATAGATTTAGGTAGATGATGTAACAACTGCAACAAGATTTGGCAGAGAAGGAGAAGTCCTTGGCAAGGCTTCAAGAATTTGTCCAAGAGAACAGAGAAGCAAGGAAACCTTCTGTTTCCATTGCAGATGTTAGAACCATGACTTAGACCACCTTGGTAAGCTCACCTTTCATAGAAATATCTCAAGAGTATCTTGGTGAATTCAAGAAGCATACCACAGGTATTGGCTCTAAACTTCTAAGGAAAATGGGCTATGATGGACAAGGGATAGGCAAGAGGAGACAAAGCATCTTGACCCCCATTGTAGTCACACCCTGGGCCAAGCATGAAGGCCTATGATTTGACGACATAAGTGAAATTGCCATCACCATGAAAACCATATATGTGAAGGAAAAATACATGTCAAAGTTGGCTTTCTCATTGGGAGAAGGAGAAGCAATAGTGAGTGAAGGTGTTAGCTCACCACCACCTCAGCCTTGTGGTAGATTGAAGGAGAGAAGTGATGAGGAGATTTTTCATACTCGGCCTACACATGCACTCAAATAAAGTAACAAACCAATCATCGAGAGAAAGAAGAAGAAGAAGACCAAGGGTTATAAGTCAAACAAGAAATTTATTGTGTGTCATTGCTACAAGAAGAGAGGTCATACCATAGACATTTGTTGGTATGCAGATATATGCTAACATTGTAGAAAGAAAGGCCATTTTGAGGCAACCTGCTAGAAGAAGCAAGACATGTTCTGTAGGCCTAATTATTTCCAGAATTTGAATGGAAAGAAGGCTTCTCCATTCCAACAACATACACAGATGGGACATGGAGAGGAGGAGTATGAAAAACAATACTTGTAGAAACCACGTGAACTTTTTCCACCACTGCAGGTTGAGTGGAGATTGCAAAGCAAAGTGTTGGTGACTTCACCCAGAGCTTCACCCTAGAAACCGTACAACCAGGAGAAGGGTGTGGAAAGTGAAGAATGAAGAAGATGATACCCATGCTAAGCCTTAAAGAATCTAGCTTAGCATGGGTATCATCCTTGAAATGATATGATACATTCAAATTTTCAAATTCTTAACCCATCAATGTTAGGAAACGTTGTCGAAACCAACCCACACTCTGTGATCCTTCACTATTTCCCTCTCCATCATAGCTCTCCATTGCGTTCCTCTAATCCCTTTCCACTACAAATATCATTCCTACATGGATTTAACATCCCAAGACCATTGGACTTATAGATGTGACCCAAATCATACTTCCAAATTATCTAGTTGTGTTTCATTAATGTCCACATCCCTATAGCATGAATCCAAAGAGAGAAAGACACAAATGGACCATTTGCAAACAAAAACCCAATTTATAGAGTAACAACTAAATTTGTGAATTTTCTAGGTAGCTTCCAAGTTTTTTAAAACAATTGATTCTCAATCATCCACAATAATACATGCATTCTCAAACAAACGCAAGTAAGCATCTATCTTTATCCTTTAATCCTATCCTCTCTAGATTCCATCAAATGACTAAAATAAATTCCAACCACTAAAATAGTAACTTTATTTATTTTCTTTTTTTGTGTGTGTGTTTTCTTCTTGTAAGTGATTTATGAGTGTCATGAATAGCTTGTTAATGTGTAGTCCATTTTTTTTCAGTTTTTTTACCTGATATTTTTTATGCTAAAATACATTACAAAAGTTTTATTTTTTTTATAAAAAAGCAATATAAAATTTCTCAAACTAATTGTTGTTGGAATATGTAACTCCCATTTGTTTTAGGTGAGATCATATTTGTGTTTATTATGATTATTTTTCATAATTAGGTAGAGTTTATCTCTAATTAGAGTATATTTCTTAATCTTTGGGAAGTTCTTGGAATTAGTTGAGTTTAAGATATTCTCTAACTAGATGCTTTCTAGATTGGTGTGAGATTGAAATATTTGTTCAACCAAATAAATTGTACGATCAAGATAGTTTGTCTATCTTTATCTTAAGACAAAGCTTAGTGTATTTATATGTAATCTATTTCATTTTTTAATATAGCACTCATAATTCCTTTCATTAACAATTCTGGACTATCATTGCTTACTAAACATACCTTCTATTAGTTTTCTTATAGAACTTTAACCTATAAACCCTATACATCCATCTACTTTGAACTTGCAAAAAAAACTCAGCATTCAAGCAACCAACCAACCAACCTAAAAGTGATGTATCATATTTGGACAAATCCGTTGCCCAGAAGAAACCCCATTTTTTTATTGATAAATTAGACAACACTGGAAAACAAAGTAGGCATGGCCAATCTATATATATATATATAAAGTTTAATGCAGCTACTGATCGACATGGGTGTCTTGTGTCTCCCACAGAATGGAAGCATACATCCCCACAATTTCAACCGCCTCTACTTCTCCAGTTTGCCCTATAATCAACTCGCGACCCTTTTCTGCCAGTTCTCCAGTTTGCCCTATAATAAGCTCACAACCCTTTTCTGCTAGTTCTCGTCCCTGTAATTTCCATCAAGAGGCAGCGTACTCCGTTAGCAGGATATCGCTTACTAGATTCTCCAAAAAAGGCCACTCATGATCAGGCAACGGGGAATTTGAATCCTCTTCATCAAATACTAGTTTGCAGCCGTCGTGGGTACACTCTCCTAATATTACTGCCGATGTTACGAACTTCTGAAACAATATCATTACAGAGACCTGATCATCAGAGGCTTGACCCATATCCATACTTTTACGAGACACAAAGCTCCATTTTCCTGTGTGTCTTG
This sequence comes from Picea engelmannii, assembly GCA_009831015.1. NCBI lineage: Eukaryota > Viridiplantae > Streptophyta > Pinopsida > Pinales > Pinaceae > Picea > Picea engelmannii. The sequence continues at coordinate 779,404 of ML787514.1, read as the reverse complement.
ATCTCTCTGACGAATTCATCAGCATCGAACCGCTCCAAGATAATGGATGACGATCAGTATTCCCCTTAATCATATTACATTATCTTAAATTCAAATGGTCTGCTGAGGAAATGATCTGTTGGACCAGAAAGTTACCAGAAATTAGCAGAGCTCCATTGCCCATTTTATAGAGCGATCGATTAGGTGTTTATATACTGATATTCGAAGAGCTCATAAGAGGGAAATTAGATTCGAGCAATAAACAACTTTCTACACAGCATTCAATATTACATATACATTCCAACTTGTTAATGATAACCTGCTACGTAGCATTCAATACTACGTCCTCTTATATATACAATGGAGTGCCTAGATATATACAACCATGGTATATCCAGAGGTATATATACCAACTGCCAACGATATGGTCCTTTTATTGGTGTAGCCATGTATGTTATCAATTGCGAATCTAAAAAGTTGGATTTACTTTGATATGATATGATCAGATTGAGGTGTGAATTTAATGTGTTATTTCAATTATAACACTTTGAAACATTATTGGATCGTGATTGTAACTTAATCTTTGAAGATTATTTTAAATATTTCGGACGGAGGAAATTAATTTGATGTTTCCTAAAAATATGAAGAAGATGTCATGAATACGACATGAGTGGACAATATCGTTTGTTTTCGTCTGTTCACAGAATGCGGAGGGGAACACAGTTGATGAATGTCTTTCGTTTTTTAATCTAAAAGCATCCAAATCTGCTTACTCTTCCAGCAATTGTTTGCTGGTTCTTATGGCTGGAAAGAAACAATCTCAGCGAGTCGACTCTTTTGCAAGTGGTGGCTTTTAAGTTTGTTGTTTTTTTTTAATGAAAGTGTATTGTCCCATAGATCTAACTCTAAGTACAGGATTAAAAGACCACCCCAGATTCATCAACTAGTTGGGTGGTTTGATGGCGCAGCTACAGCGGATGGATCAAATAGTGGAGCAGGTGGTGTTATCTGTTTAAATGCAAATGTTTTTCTCAAGTGGACGTTCAACATAGGAGTTGGAACAAACAACAAGGCGGAGCTGCTGGGCCTATGGACCATGCTTTTCTTGTCGATAAGATTACACATTTCTGGCATACAGAGTATTGAAGATTCGAAACTCAGTATAGATTGGTGTAAGGGTAACAGGAGACTCCAAAGTCTGGCCATGGAAGGAGCAAATTAAAAGGCTTAGCACCCAGTTTGAAAATATTTCCTATCTTCATACTTTTAGAGAGTATAACAAGGATGTAGATGTTATTTCAAAATTTGCGCACAAAAATCAAGATCACTGTGGTGTGATTATCTACACACAATGGGTAGACAACAATCCAAGACTCTCTAGGCATATATCCCAATCAGTGCTGGTATAGTTTTTTTTTATGGATGTTATTTTTGGTAAGAGGATGAACAAAGATGTAATATTTTATATTTTCTAACATAAAGAGAAATTTTCTTGTTTGGAAAAAAAAGAACGCGGCGCCATTTAATTTGTAAACTTAGACAACATTTACATTTTACTTACCAAACTGCAAAAGGCGACAACATGACGATGGTGACTCCTTTAATCATATTTTTCGTCAAGGTATCTTTCAAGTTTTCCGTTCTACATTTAATTTAATTTAAATATCTAATAATATGGTGTCGGGTTGTAGTTGGGTAGCATGTTTGTTATCCTTCTCACTTGGATTCAATTCTCACAAAGTGGGCATGTTGGCCTGTTGTGATAAGGGTAGAAGGGTATATGCACCTGGGATAGAGGTTCCACCCTGGTGGGTTTCACGACATCTCGGTCCTTGCTAAGTCGTAAGTTTCTTGCGAAGTGTTTTCTTGTGCAATGTTGGCAATAGCCTTGGGATTATAGTGGCAACCAACCGAATTTCAACCTAGGCCTCACCTAGGTAATCCTGATGAGTTATTGATTCATTTAGATCTTAAAAAAAAATGTAATAATATGGTCCCTAATTCATAGATTGATTGGTTGGGTAGCATGTTTGTTATCCTCCCCACCCGGGTTCAATTCTCTCAAAGCGGACATGTTGACCCCTTGTGATAATGTCTCGACCCTTGCTAAATCACAAGTTATTGGTATTTGCTAAGTCACAATTTATTGGTATAGTATGCAATCACAAGTTATTGGTATTTCCTAAGTCACAAGTTATTGGTATAGTATGCAAGTGGCATTTGGATAGAAGGATCAAAGAGTCATTTCCCTTCGCGTTAGGGCCTATTAGTAATCGATCCGTGTTCTTATATTAATTCTTGCACTGAAACTCATGCAAAGACATCATTTTAATCAAAGTTTTAATGGATTCATGCAATTTTCCAACTCACATTTCCTTTTTTATCCTAACATTTTAGTTTGAGGTCTTATTTGGCTGTGTATCGAGGAAGACTTAGAATAAATTACAAGGAAGACTTAGGATAAATTACACATAGTTGAGAGAGTTTTGTGTTGTAGGGATTAAGGCTAGATGTGATGTATAGCATTAGTTACTAACATTAAATGTTTAGGATTTTTCCCAAAGTCATTCTTATGCTAGGTATTACAAAATGATTAACTATATGTGGAAGATCGAAGCTCTATAGTGTCCCCCCAAAGGGAAAGTGCAGTGTTATGTGTCTTTCATGTATATCCCTTGAATGGTGCCCTTGTATTTTTCTCTCGAAGGTCTTCTCACATAAAAACATTCGCTAGACTTGTTTCCTTACTAGTAGCGTCCTTGAAGTTGCAAAGAATATGTGCTTGTGCTAATGAAGCTTAAAGGAGAAAGATCTATGAGCATTGAAGTTGTTTCTCCATCCTGCAAAGGGAGAAGGCTTATATAGTTAATACGAGAAAAATACAAGCAATTGTTGCAACTGAATGCTCTGCAAAAGCTAATACAAGAAGAATAAAAGTTGTTGCTACAAATGAATGCTCTACACAAGCTAATACAAGAAGAATACAAGAAGTTGTTGCAAATGAATCCTCTGCACAAGAAAGTACATGTCCTCTTCCACAATGGCAGGCCTCGAGCTCTAATGCTCCCATGCCCTCCAATCCACCATATGACCGAGCCCTTACAAAATTCTAGAGAGACTTTCTAAACAAGAAGGTAACCATAAGCACAATGAAACTGTATAATATTTTTTTTTAAATGCATACCATTTCAGACAATTTAGTTCTAATATGTACTTGGATTTTCCTGAGTCGTGTTGGATAGTTGGTTGTCATTGATGTCAACCTTTGGAGAGGTCCAAAGATGTTGGAAAGTTGTTTGAAATTTGTATTATCAAGATTGATGGTGAGTTAGTTGGGTGCATTTGATGTAGTCTACATATAGCCCTGAAGGTGTGGTTATGGGACCCAAACTTGATTAATGAATAATGACATGAAGGATAGTGAAATTGCAGGTAATACTATCATAGATGGATAGTACATGTCGTGTTGTTTCCGGTGATATGCGGTATGCCATGTGTTTCCTCATGGTTAGGGAGATATGACCTTGTGAAGTTGGATGCCTGTAATACCCCTAAGTCAATCCCCAATTGAAATGTAATTACAAGTATACATATAGGTTGGTGAGCCAAGAACCTTTTTTGGCCAATGAACCTATTTTGTATTGTGTATTTTCACTTGAAATTAATGAAAGAAAACATGGTTGCATGCAGACCATCCTGACAAGAAGAGTAAGGGGGATAAACTCCACTAGAATGGGAAATGGGGGGGGCTAAGAGTCTAGAAAAGGGGGCTAAGCTAAGGGGGCTTAAGCCACAAAGGAATATTTTATCAATATTCCTAAAGTTAAAGTCTTAAATAGAGGATAATGCATTTTATCCTAAATCTCTATGAGGAAATGTATCACCATGTGAGGGAACCCATGTGTGGCCCATGTAGTTTCCAACCCGATAAGTGTCAAGTTGGGAACATGCACATAAGTTTTTGAGACTTTAGCTCATTGACCCACCATTCTATCATTACTCACCCACCTCACCTCGTCATTGTTATGGGGAATTTCATGTTTCCATTATCATACTTGTACTTGTACTCGAGATAGCGTAGGACTCTGTTAAAGAACATTGAAAGAGAATAGTTAAGTTAAATAGGCAGGTTGTCAGTCTTGTATGCATTCTCTCCAGGTGATAGAATTATAGGGAATTTGATTCTCATAGGTGCCAAGTTATCGTGATAGAACTTTGATTATTCATGTTAAGTTTGATGTTGAAGCCTAGAAGGGAGTGGACAACCATAGGGGGCACATTTCCTGGGTAGGACAAGCATGTGGGGAAAGTAGAGTCTGTAAGATTTTTGTTGAACTTGGCACCTGTATTGAGATATTACTACTGTTGAGAGACCTCCAAGGATAAATTTTCTTTTCCCTAGTGGAGTTCAAGCCCAGCTCGGGGGTGACTTGTTCTCAGTTTGTGGGGAACAATGTCTAAGGTTGAGAGGAAAGTCAGATGTCTGCATGCAGTTGATGGTTCAATTGTTTCAGATAAGTGATCATTATGTACTTGTTTAATTATTGTTGATTGAGAATGTATGAAAACCTTTGTTGAGTATTAGTGTTCAAAATACTATGAATTCTAGTCATAATTAATTGTTATTCATAATATCGTTTAAGTAATTTTCACTATAAAAATTGTATAGATGATGTAAACTGGTAAATTTGTTATGGGTTCCATAATCATCATTATCCTGAGCGTATTGGAGATGAGATTGGTTCAATAATGGATTTTGTAGTTGTAATACTCTGAAAATGTTTACCAACAACTCTATTTATATCTTCCACTCTTTATGTAGAATTAATAATTGTACATATGATAAGTGGGGTGATTACCATCTTGTTACAAGCCAAGTTAAGTGAGTAAAAACTCAGTATTTCTTGGGCTAGAAAGGCATTGAACAGCTACAGACAGTGTGTTGGGTGCAAATTTCTCATCCTTACATCGTGTTGAGAAATTATTAACAGTTTGGGGTGGGTTTTATAACCTCTAGATGGTCCTAAGAGTCTTAGGAAAGCCTTTGAGAAAAAATCGGAGGATTAAAGACTATATTCGTACCAATTTAAGGACGTCGAGGAGCATTGGATATGTGTTATAGCAAGATTTGCCTCACCATTGCTATCTTGCACAGAGGGCCCTTTTCCATTTCCCTATGCAGGCTTATCAACCCCTTTTTGATAAATCCAGAGCCAAAAATATATATATTTCCACATATATGCTCCCTAACTGCTTTGCAATATGCATATACGCTTGTTGCTCCACTACAGCTCACGTATATTGGGATTTGTGCTAGAAAATACAAAATGAGGTCAGGTTTCCATGTCACGACAGAAGATCTCTGATCTTTGGCCTTCCATATACTAGAAACGTTATGACTTGGCCCTTCAGGTGCATTCTGGAGGCTATAAGATCACAACTTCAAGCTATGGAAAAAGAGAAGAAAGCATTCAACTTTGAGAACAAAGTTACTCTAGAGAAATTACTTCATATTGAGTCTGAATCCCTTTGTTCCTCAAGTCTGAACATAGTGTTCAACCCCCAAGCTCTTTCCTTATTGTCGAGAGGACCTCATTACCTCTTTGCTATGAGCTTGCCTTTGGTGGAGGATTGAAGTGGTGAAGACCCATTTGGAAGGAACTTGGCTTCTTGGTTTCGAACCATGACAACACGAAAGTCTGTAATGTTGATACTTCTGTTGATCAATTATTAATAGAAATACTCATTTCCCGTCCTATCGATATCTTGCAAATATATGATTATTATCCATGGGCATGTTTGTAATGTTTATTAATGGATTGTTCTATCTGATGTGCTAACTCATTTTATATATTGTCACTATATACTTGCATCGCTTGTTTGTTGAGAACTTCTAGCAGGTGTAAAGATTTGGGTCAAAGTGCTCAACGGTGGAATAACATCAAACGATTGGATCGAGGTAAGCTTCTTCCTTGTATTGCACATTAGTTTATATAGCATATGTTGGAATTGAGTTGATTTCTACAGTCATACCCGTCTGTTGTGGTTTACCCTTAGCCATGGAGAGTTTTTCCGTTGTAACAGAATTGGCGACCATACTGGGGATAGATCTTCCTTCTAAGGGTTGAAGTATTTTTTCTTCTTACATTGCTCTTTTTCCTTTGTGTTTCTTGTCGTATCACAATTGGACAAATTATGTTCACTCTGGGTCTAAGTTTTTCAGCCTTTTACACTTGCCTAGCCTTGTTTTAAAAGATATACATTCTTTTTTCCCTGATAGCCATGTATATACACTTGTTGTCCCACTGCAAGAGGCGTATATACGCCCTTTTCTCTTGAACAATCACGTATACCACTTCCCCTTCTTGCTTGCTTGGTTTAGTGACTGTTGGGTAGGTTTTGAGGATCACTGAGCCTTCTTAGGTCTCTGTGGTTCCTGTTGAGATTATCTGGGATGAAAGGAAACTTGTTTGGAGTTGAATTTTTGGGCGACGTCTTTCTCTTTGTTTTCCATTTTTTATTTGTCCTTGGTAGTTGGGTTGTTTGCTTAGCTACTTGGTATTCTACTCGAGTGATTGATTTTTATACACAGTAGAAGTTATATATCAAGTCGCTTATTAGAAGTTAGAAGTTACCTTAGCACATTTAGCGAAAGATTGCATTTTACTTCTGAGTTGCAAAGTTAAAATTGAAGATTGCACTATTTTTATTTAGCATATCATTCACTGAAAAGTTAAAGTTAGGATTTGCATTATATCTATTTTTATTTGTATGCAGAGTCATAACACTATAAGTTTCATTTCCATACCTGTTTGAGTAATCACGGCCAATAAAATTTACGCTTTAAACTAAAATTGATTGGTAACAATTTTATTGTTTAGGGTGCACAAACTAGCCTAGGATTTAGTGCCTTGGAATAGGATTTTGTGAGTAAACTTATCCAAGGCAATTAAATCAACATATGTGTGTGAGACAGGGAGTTGATAAATCCATTATATAATTGGTAATATCAGGAGGCTCCGCTCACACTGAAGTTAAACACGAGGTCGCGCGAAGTTTGTTGAAGGGATAACCCCTGGATACTCACCTAGCATCAGAGATGTTTCTATGGATTTATTCGTATTTGGGGATCTTGCTAGTATCCATACCTCTATGAGAGGAGGTACTTTCAAGGTTTTGGGCTTTGCTACCCTGCCCATACGGTAATCCAGAGTTACGACTGTTTGCTTGTGCATCGGTTATACTGTGGTTGATTAGTTGCTTGACTTAGGTTTCTCATAGGTTACTTGCAGGGGTTATTCTTCTTGTATCCTGAGTCATATAGGGGTCAGACAACACACAACCTTTATGGAAGATTACCTCTCTGGGGGGATATGATCGACTGGTTGTTAAGATTACGAGGGCCCTTATAACTGATTTTGTTACCTCTAAACTTTAGCAGGGAGTCTCAGGTCCCTCCTGGACGAGGCATACCTTCTTTAGCGAGGGAGGCCACTCAGCCACTTTAGCCCATTTGCATGCATATTGGTCATTTGAATTTTTGGTATGCTCTTTGAATACTAGTTGGCCCTTGGACTCTGGTTTTTGGTTTCATAATCATGGATAGCGGAGTGCCTTTTACTCCTCCATTCACCGCTACCCCCCCCATGATGCCTCCTTGTTTCATGGGGGCAGACCCTTCTATTTTTTACAATGGTATACACGATTACAACGCTCAATCTGCACCTTGGTTCTCTAGTCATTTTTCTATTGATATGCCTTCCCACATGAAACCCCCTCCCTGGTCTACTTATATGAATCTTAGCATTGGACCTAGGGGCACCATTGCTCCCATGCCCACTTCTTCGTTTAATATGAGTCGTGTTCCCATGGGAGGTTGGAACCTTCCACCTTATGGATCCAATCCTAGCTATGCTCTTTCAGGATTTAGTGCTCAGATGGGTGATTATTACACCCCGCCCATGTATCTTTCATCTTCCATGTCGATCCCTTTAAACACTTTTTCTGCACCAGGTCCTCAAGTACCCCCAGGTCTTCCATATGGGGAGAATCAATTTTATAATTCGAGCTACCCTCCTTATGGGACACCCTCACAAGGGGGCAACATATATCCTCACTCGAATAATTCTTATCCTACCTCGGTCTCTTTGCAGACCTCAGTGATGATGCCCATCCAAACCTCTTCAAACCACCTTAGCATAAACCACCATGTTTCTAGGCCAAGACAGGGAGTATACTAGGATCCTTTCTGCAATGTTTCAGAATCAATCTTTTCCGGGACCTTGGAATCAAATACCACAATCTATCGCTATCCCAACCACTGTAAGCCACACCAGTGCACCACCATCCACCTCTGCTAGTCATGTCGGAGATGAGTCGACACTTTCTACAAATCATGTCGACAACTCGCTTCCAACCTCTGCCAATTATGTTGAGGGCACCATCCTTTTCACCCCGGATCATAGCCGTGTCACATCTTCGACTCCTATTCATCATACAGGAGATGACTCTCTTTCCTCGGCTAGTCCCATCGAGAAACCTAAACGTCTCAGACGTAAGCCTAAATTCCTTTGCAGGACTTGTGAAGGAAACCATCTTACTCGCTTGTGCCCAGTGACTGTCGGGATACCAGAGGCATGGGGCTCACCCAAAATCCCTTCGGACTTCAAAACACCCATGGTTCCTCCTCACACCACTTCACCTTTAATGATCTCGGTGGTCTCACCGCCAAGATTTTCCTCTGACCTCACCCTCTCCACGGAGGGTGAAGCGTCTCCTGCCCTCGTTACCATGCATCTTCTTCAACCTATAATTGAAGAAGTGACCATGCCGGTGCCATTTATTGTCAAACTGACTCTCCCTAAAAAGAGTGATGCACTCTCCAGTCACGTCATCAACATTCCAAGTCTTCCCCCTTCTAAACAAGAGAGATTCATTCTTCCTCCAAATACTCTCTCTCCGAGTTCTGACGAGGTCCCCTTCGACTGGGACGATGTGATGGGACATCCCATACCCCCACCTATGTCTGTTCCACTAAGAGACATTATTCAAACCATAACAGAGACTATGTACTCCATTATCACTTTCTCCTCCTCGACTTGGAGAGATTTGGGCTTTCCCAAGCTTTTGTCAGCTATCTGCAGGATACTGACTTTCGACAGAAGGTTGGGACGGGAACCTTGGCCTCCCCCTTTACATGTTGATTAGAACTAAAAACGAGTCTTAGTTAATCTCTTTTCCAACTCGTTATTAAAAATTGAAAATATTGTCGAGTGATTTGTCCCTTTCACACTCGTTAAAATTGGATTTGAAAGATCATGAGTCTTAGTTAAGCTCTTTTCTGACTCGGTATCAAAAATGGAAAAGATCGTCAAGTGAACTTGTCTTTTTCACACTCATAAATTGGATTTGAAAAGACGTCTATTTGGCACAAGTTTACCCCTTTTTTCACACCAAGTAGACTAAAAGATATAAAAAGGGACATTTTTTGGCGTTAAATTGTGATTGCATCTCATGCCCTTGCTTGCAATATTGAGCCTTTAGCCGGTTCTCGCTTTGCATTATAAACCATGGCCCAAGCAGTTTGCATCCTCAACCAAGCAGAACCTTGTTTATATCCTTCGCAATTTGACACCCTATACCCTGGAAGGAACATCACCCCGAGTGTCCATCTCCTGCATGCATTTCCTTGCATTAAGCATAGGTACGTTCCACTGCTAGAACTAGTTTTGCTTACTTGCGACACTCGTTCCCTCCTCTGTATCATAGCATTCACTTGTTATGAAAAAACAAAAAAAGATGGACGGGAAGGGAGTACTATATTGTAATTGGTAGCAGTCTTGTCGCCTTTGAATAGAGCACAAATTCATTGAGTCCTTGCGTCATCATAATTTTGGGTTTAGCATGGCCTTAGGAAGTTGATCTCGTTACAGAATTTTCTCTATCGACTGGCTAATCTTCCAGTCACTATAGAGAACATTATGGATGTCTCCTGCATCTAGTTGTCACATCATTAAGTCTATGCTGTCGGAGTCCACCGTATGTCTCATGCTCTTGTTCAAAGGAAGTCTATCAACCTGTGTCGGCCACTCCTCAGAAATCTCGACTTTGCATGTCAGCCATACCCTTAGTTTGTCTCAGAATCACATGATACTTTGGTCTTATGATGCACCCTAGCCCTACTTTCATCATTGGTAGGTCACCTTGAACCCAACAATCAACATTTCATCATGGGTTGTTGACTGGGTGGTTTCCCTTGTGTTCGACGGCAAGACATCTATTCACACTTTGGGATTCGTACAGTGTCTTGGATGCCATTAGCCTTATTGGTGGTTTCCTCACCTTTGTTAGCAGTTTTCATCATTGGCTACTATTCAGAGGGTCTTTTTCGTGTACCGCTTGCATTTGGCACAAGCGAAAGACGCACAGGGTCGTTGGTTCGTGAACATGTTTTTTGTCCGATCTCCACCAAATCATGAAGCTCCTGCTTTGTTCCTCGTGCTGACCAATGAGAGATGTCTTAATGCTCTCCTTTCAGCGGGTCTCTTTCCATCGACTTCATCTCATGTATTCTGGATATGAGATCTGGAGTTTTATGAGTACCTTGAGGCTTGTAGTCATTAGTGGCAGGCTCTCTCGCCATTGATAGATGGGAATACATCAATGTCTCATGATTAATGGATCTCTAAAGTGTTCGACACCATCTCATTTATTCACATTTGTAGAGATGTACTCAGTTCCTTGATACCTACTTTTATCATTGGTAGGTTGTCTCACGTTTGTTAACGATATACCTCAATGAGCTGTAATCAAACGATGTCTCATCATGTTCGACCTCAACTCATTTATTCACATGATGTAGACTTTCACCATTGGCAAATTGTATTGAAGACTTGAAGACATCACTTTGTTGACGCAACTTTCCTAAGATGTTGCTTCCATTTCATTGGACCAGTACCTATTTGACTTCAGCGATCATGGGAGATTAGATTGTACTCCATGGTATACAGATATCTTCACATTGATTTTGAGACTGGTTTCACTGGGCCGTGTTCGTGACTATGAAAGCTATTGGCATGTAACCGCATTTATACTTGACTACTCGTGGCCATGAACACTTGTTGGTATATTTTCCACATGGATCTGCATTGTATTGTTGGCATCCATGTATGCAAATTCAGTACATAATGTAATGAGCAATTGAGTTCATCCAGCTGGTTCTCTACCACTCCACTTCTGGGTTATTTATAATGTATTTCAGCCATCGCAGATACTCCTCTGATCTCACACATTAGGGGGCATCTGTTATAGCAAGATTTGTCTCACCATTGCTATCTTGCACAAAGGGCCTTTTTCCATTTCCCTATGCAGACTTATCAACCCCTTTTTGATAAATCCAGAGCCAAAAATATATATTTTTTCACATATACGCTCCCTAACTGCTTTGCAAGATGTGTATACGCTTGTTGGTCCACTACAACTCACGTATATCGGGATTTGTGCCAGAAAATACAAAATGAGGTCGAGTTTCCATGTCACGACAAAAGATCTCTGATCTTTGGACTTTCATATACTGGAAACGTTCCGACTTGGCCCTTCAATTGCATTCTGGAGGCTATAAGACAACAACTTCGAGCTATGGAAAAAGAGGAGAAAGCATTCAACTTTGAGAGCAAACTTACTCTGGAGAAATTACTTTATATTGAGTCTGCATCCCTTTGTCCCTCAAGTCTGATCAAAGTGTTCAGCCCCCAAGCTCTTTCCTTATTATCGAGAGGACCTCATTACCTCTTTGCTATGAGCTTGTCTTTGGTGGAGGATTGAAGTGGTGGAGACCTAGTTGGAAGGAACTTGGTTTCTTGGTTTCGAATCGTGCCGACACAGAAGTCTGTAATTTTGATACTTTTTTTGATCAATTATTAATAGAAATACTCATTTCCCATCCTATCAATATCTTGCAAATATATGATTATTATCCATGGGCATGTTTGTAATGTTTATTAATGGATTGTGCTATCTGATGTGCTAACTCATTTTATATATCGTCACTATATACTTGCATCGATTATTTGTTGAGAACTTCTTGCAGGTGTAAATCTTTGGGTCAAAGTGCTCAATGGTGGAACGGAATCAAACGATTGGATCGAGGTAGGCTTCTTCCTCGTATTGCACATTAGTTTATATAGCACATGTTGGAATTGAGTTGATTTCTGCAGTCATACCTGTCTGTTGTGGTTTACCCTTGGCCATAGAGAGTTTTTCCCTTGTAACAATATGGTACTCTGATGAAAGACTACAACAAACCTTCTCCATCGTAGGATATATCGGTGATTACGTGTATTTCATTTTGGTCCACGTGGAGGGTACATGAGGAGAGTGGCCCATGGTGTCATGTGGCATGTTGTAAAGGTCTTTGGGGAAATGAATGGTGACGTGGTCTAAGTGCCACGTGTCAAGCCAAGTGAGAACATTAGGTAGATCCACGTGTGTAACGTGCAGGTAGTGGAGTTAGTAGCATGGTAATTTCACAGAGATGGGAGGATGAGATGAATAAGTATGTGAGTCTGCAAGTCCTCGAACCCATGAACCAGACAGGGTCACAAAATAATCTAAGTGTTGAGACGTTTTGGATGGGCTTATGAAGGGATGGTACATATTTGTACATTTGCAAGTGTGTGAGTCCATAAGTCTGTGAGTCCATGACTCTGCGAATGAAAAAGAATCTAAGTGTTGGGGCAGGTTCGTGAAATGTACGATTAAAGACCATGATTCTGCAAGACCTTTATCCGTGAGTCTGTGAAATCGGTAAGGTTGTTAGAAGAAGCAAAAAATTTGATACCCCATTCCTTAAAAGGTAAATAGGGGTTCGAGTATGTTACAAAGCCCCAAAGAATGGTCAAGAATCCCTAGTTGGTTACAAGTCAATGAATGAAAGGGTGAAGTGGGTAACAAGAAATCTCTAGAAGCCCTAAGATTAAGGGAAGAGGTTAACTAGAAAAAGTATAAATACCCCTTAAGGAGTCATTCACAAGTACACTCATACACTTACATTGAATATCTATCTTGTGAATGTTATGGTCTAGCATTGTGATGTTTTGGCTAGTTTGCGACAAAGGATTTTGAGGTAGTGAAGCGGTAAAAGTGCGATATTTTTGGGACTATGGAGAAGAGTAGGAAAATCTGAGGAAACCCTAATTAGTTTCATCCCCACAGTTCAGATAATAATTGTCCCCCGAGGCATCCCCGTGGGCTTCCTATAGGTCGCCACGCAAGGACATGCGTGACATAAGGTCTTTGTCCCACGAGGACAAGACAGAAGTGAGAAGGATGTTGGCACCTGGTTGTTGAGGTCAGTGAAGAAGCTACAGGTATGTATCTAGTGTTTCACGTCATCTACAGGTTATAGGTATTCTTTAAAGGTTACTTGATTGGTTATGGTATCGTATAAACTGGAGAGGTGTGTCTTCTTGATGGTACACCTTGGAAAGGTTATGGTACATGTATTAGAAGCATTAGTGGTTGGTTTGGTTCTTCGTTTGGTTACATATTATGGTGCATACTTGAGTCTTGGTATATTGTGTTATGAGGTTGTATCTTGGTGATATTTATTTGTGGAGCATGCTTCAGGAATGTTTCTGGTATGTTGGTTGACAAATCGACATATGGTTTGAGGCATATACCTGAGGTGAAGGTTCTGTGTTGCTGGTACTTCTTGGTGATATTTTGGTACTTGCTTTATGAGGCGTATCATGAGTGATATGATACTTGGTTGAGGCATATCTTTGATATATTGATACATATGGTTAGCACATACTTGAGGCACGTGGTTTGAGGTACATGATTGGATGCATGTCTCGTTCATGTTGGTATAATACTTGTTGAGGCATAGCTTGGTTCTTGGTTTGGCACATGATGGACACTTGATGTTGGCATAGTGCTTGAGGCACATCTTCGTGATATTGGCATGGTTGATGTGCATGGTTGGCACATGGTATGGTACATGTGTTGATGGTTGATGTGCATGGTTGGCACATGGTATGGTATAGGTGTTGTTGATACATGTTTGGTGCATGCTTGATGCACTTGTTATGGTACATGGTTGATGATACAAGTTGATGCATCGTTGATGCATGGTACAGGTTTGCACTTGGTTGAGACACATATCTTGTGTTGGTGATGTTGAGCATATGGTTTGAGATATGTTCTCGATGATCTTGGCATGAGTTTCATGTGGATGAGAGTGGATCTGGTTTCATAGATGAGACAGTGATTGGTTGGACAACTTCATGTGACAGTGATAGTGGCAGTGATTTTGGTAGTGACAGTTGGTCTACACTTATATTTCAGGGTGGCATAATGGGGCAAGGAAAGGGGGTTGTAGCCTCCTTCGAGTTGGTGTCGAAAAATTAGGGTGTTGGAGTTTCCTTCAAGTTGGAGCCTAAGAACTAGGTGGTTGTATCCACCTTCTGGTTGGAGCTAGAGAAGCCAAGGGGTTGTAGCCTCCTGGTTGGAGCCAGAGAATTCAGGGAGTTGTAGCTTTCTTTCGATTGAAGCCTGTAAATAGGGGGTTGTATCCTCCTTCCAGTTGCAACTAGAGTATTAGGAAGTTGGTGCTTCCTATGAATGAATTCTTGATATATATAAGAAAGCATTCCATCGTTTTCTCCCATTTGGGTTTCCATGTAAATATTGGTGTATTGTATTCTTGATGTGATGTTGCTTATGATCACATGCTTATGATATATATTTTGAATGCAATCATGGATGATACATTGATGATAAATTGTTGAACATTGTTGATAAAGTGAAAGAATGTACATTATGGTTTAAAGTGGTATAAAGTGCTCATACTGATTCAACCCCCCCCCCCTAGTATTCCAACAATTGGTATCAGAGTAGGTCCTTCGTGAAGCAGTCTAACCACTGGAAGGAGATCATAGAATACATTGAGAATGGAGTACCAATCTTTGATGGTCAGAGTGTGATCCGGATTATTTTCAGAACGAAATGAGAGCGGAGATATAATAAATAAATGTACAGAGATATCTCGGATATTCAATAATATAACATAAATGTATCAGAGATGCAACCATAAACACAAAGATACAGTAATACACAATTTTCTATTAATGAGTGAAAATGTACAAAGACTATAAAATGCAGAGTGAAAGACTTGCTAGAATGGTGGCATCTTATCTCTGAGAAGAGATGTGATGGCTACTCGCATCCATAAGAAGATGATCGTTATGATAAGGCTCCAAAGTTCTTTTTAACATAAGTAAAATCCAAAACCCTAACCCCAGAAGATGAAAAAACAAAAGGTTTGTGGGCCCCAATGGAGATAGTTGATACGTCAACTTCTCGAGGGCATAACTTTTGTATACAATCTTCGTTTGGGACGCTCGATACACCATTGAAAAGGTCTAACCGAGAAAAAAGCAATGTATAGTTTGAGTAGGCACACTATTCCAATTGGAGAATTTTATTCCAATATTATTAATCACTACATTTTATTTCTATAGTTATGAAAATATATTTATCTCATTGTTTCTTATTATGAATATTATATCATACATATAATAGTTTCCTACAATTTAACTTAATAGGTGCTTTAGTTTTGAGTTTTATCTTCTTCTTTTTTATTGTAGAGTGTCTCAAAGAGTACAAATGATGCTTTAATTTGAACAATTAAACACTATGGTTCATTTTTATTAAGCATTGAGAGTTCAAGCTTTTCCACCAAATGGATATAATAATATGGTTGTTTTTGCATTAAAAATGAGGAGCTGAGGTCATACCTTCAATTAACATGAAGGCCTTTTTATCAATTAGATAACATGTAAATGTAGTTGAGTTGTAGTTATTTCCCGTGTTACTTTAATGGTGAAATTAATCTTGAGCTTGAAGGTGTATTGAATAGGCATATTGTACCCAATGGTTTCCATGTTATTTGTTGGCCATTTATAGAGTTATTATATGATTTACAATCTTTTTCAACATTTTTATTATAAAAAAAAATTACACTCTTATTGTTGTTTATAACGAATAATACGGGATTCATACTATAAAAAATTATGAATCTCATTATAAAAGATAAATAATATTATGTATTTAATTTTTTATTTTTTTTTCTTATGGTTTATAACAAATAATACATAGATTCATACTATACAAAATTATGAATTTTATTATAAAAGATAAATAATATTATGTATTTGATTATTATTTTTTGTTGTTGTATTGAAAGAAGCAAGGTATATTTTATAGTAAATACTGGAAAGATTATAACTTCCATCCATCCCATTTTCCACCAAATGGATATAATAATATGGTTGTTTTTGCATTAAAAATGAGGAGCTGAGGTCATACCTTCAATTAACATGAAGGTCTTTCTTTCATTTATCAATTAGATAACATGTAAATGTAGTTGAGTTGTAGTTATTTCCCATGTTACTTCAATGGTGAAATTAATCTTGAGCTTGAAGGTGTATTGAATGGGCATATTGTACCCAATGGTTTCCATGTTGTTTGTTGGTCATTTATAGAGTTATTATATGATTTACAATTTTTTCTCACATTTTTATTATAAAAAAAATTTACACTCTTACTGTTTATAACGAATCTTATTGTTTATAACGAATAATAGGTGGATTCATACTATGAAAAATTACGAATCTTATTATAAAAAATAAATAATATTATGTATTTGATTATTATTATTTTTTCTTATTGTTTATAACGAATAATAATAATACAATAATACGTGGATTCATACTATGAAAAATTATGAATCTCATTATAAAAGATAAATAATATTATGTATTTGATTATTATTTTTTTTTGGTTGTAGTAGTGAAAGAAGTAAGGTATATTTTATAATACAATACTGAAGAGATTGTAACTTCCATCCATCCCATATGTAAAGAACATATATATAAATTTTTCTTAATTCAAAATGTTTTAAGTATTAAGAAATTTACATCTTAATTGTTTGTAGATCTCTCTTATTACTTGATAGAACATAATATAATCTCATTTAACTAAATTATTACAAATTTAATAATATGATATGATATTAGAGTTTACTTACACTATAAAAAGAAACAAAAGAAAACATGACAATAACCCATAATAAAACAACATACTAACCACTTAATAATACAAATTATTAAAATAATAATAATAATAATAATAATATATAATATATAATGAAACAGCATAATAACCACATAAATAATAAAAATATAAAATTATTATTTTATAGTTAAAATAGGGATTGTACATAAATATGTACAAATGGCATCTTACAATTTTTTGTTGTTTAAATTGCATTTCTGAATACAGAAATGGAATCAACTTGTTGAAAAGTTCATAGTACACTTCTATTATATAGAATTAATAGCTCAAATATGCCATCCAACAATCAGCAAAATTAAACACAAAAATATTCTCTTAAAATTAAACCAAGACTTTACATAGAATTAATCGCTAATTAAACAGAAAAATATCCTCCTAAATATAAACTAAGAAGTTACATAGAATTAATCACTCAAATATGAGATCCAACAATTTCTTAGAAAATTAAACAGTAAAATATCCTCTTAAAATTAAACCGAATTAATCACTCAAATATGGGATCCAACAATTTCTCAGAGCAAAATCAAACAGAAAATATCCTCCATTTTAATTGCTGTGAAACTTGCATATCAAGAAGTATCCATTTTAATTGCTGTGAAACTTGCATATCAAATTTAATTTCCATGGTCCCAGAGAGGTGTAGGACAGTCAGTGACTGAGTGTGCTGTTAAAACATTCAGTAATGTTAAATTTGATGAGGCTCAAATTCACAGTTTCTCAACCACAAGTTAATCCCACATTTCACAGACAAACTAACAAACAAACAAAAAATAATTCCGATCGTCGCATCCTCATTTAGAAATACAATAATACATGGCGCCATTCAATCTCTGAACGGAGTTACGGCCAACTCATTTACTCCTAAAGTGCAGCTGTAGAACGAAATACTGATAAATTAGACTGAAACTAGAGCTTACAACACTGGAAAACGAAATAGGCATGACCAGTCTATATTAATGCAGCTACTGATCGACATGGATTTCTTCTGTCTCCCACAGAAAGGAAGCATACATCCCCACAATTTCAACCGCCTCTACTTCTCCAGTTTGCCCAATAATCAGCTCGCGACCCTTTTCTGCCAGTTCTCCTCCCCGTAATTTCCATCCAGAGGCAGCGTACTCTGTTATCAGGATATCGCTTACTAGATTCTCATGAGAAGGCCACTCATGATCAGGCAGCGGGGAATTTGAATCCTCTTCATCAAATACTGGTTTGCAGCCGCTGTGGGTGCACTCTACTAATATTCCTGCCGATGTTACGAACTTCTGAAATAATGTCATTACAGAGACCTGATCATCAGAGGCTCGACCCATCTCCATACTTTTACGAGACACAGAGCTCCGTTTTCCTGTGGGTCTTGATCTCT
>ML787514.1:720094-751899 GCA_009831015.1 Picea engelmannii | reverse complement strand
TTTACATTCTCACAATATATCGCATCATATCCATCATTATCCAAATACATTTAAACATTCATAAAGATTCATACGTCTTAAAAGTTCAAGTGTATCATTTAATAGTTTCACTTGTGAATAGAAAATAAAGGTGTTTAGGCCTCGGGTAATCCTGGTTGTCTAAGTCAAAAGGTGGTGTTACATACACCCAAAATTCGAGAAACATATTCACGAGGTGGTCAAAAAAGTGAGGGATAATCTCGTTGTAGCGTCTTGGCATCTTCCCAAGTAGCAGATCCTGGACTATACTTGTCCCACTGGACCTTAACTTGGTCTACCAGACGGTTCCTGAGCTGTCGGACTCTACGGTCCAATATGCGTAACGGTTCTACCGTGAGGGTTCCCACGTCCGATACCTGCAATTCCTTCCAATTTAGTTTATGTGATTCATCAGCAACATAATGATGTAGAACAGATACATGAAAAACATTATGATTTTTATGCAGGTGGGGTGGCAGTACGAGACGATAGGCAACGGGTCCAATTTTCTCTTGGATTTTGAACGGTCCTATAAATCGAGGTGACAACTTTGTCCCCTTCCCAAATCGTATGGTGCTATTATTAGGCCTGATATGAATGAAAACCTGGTCTCCCACTTCATAACTTTGGTCGGTCATGTGTGCATCCGCATAACTTTTATGCCTATCCTGTTCTTCCTTTAGTCTCTCCCTAATTTGAATCCCCTGTTCCTCCATCTCTTGAATCAATTCTGGCCCAAGTGTTACTCTATCTTCTAATCTATCCCAACTCAACGACGTTCTGCACGGCCTTCCATACAGAGCTTCGTAGGGTGTCATTCCAATGGAGCTATGAAAATTGTTATTGTAGGCAAACTCTACCAAAGGTAGGTACTTCTCCCAATGGGTTTGATTATCCATGACATACATCCTAAGCATGATAAGTTGTGCTTAAGTTCAACTGAGTCCCCAATGCTGACTGCAAACTTGTCCAAAACCTAGAAGTGAATCTTGAGTCCCTATCGGAAATGATCTTCTTAGGTATCCCATGCAAATGGATGACCTAACTTACAAACACATGTGCCACATCAGTGACATCGTAAGTGTCTCTAACCGGAATAAAATGAGCACTCTTGTTTAACTTATCAACTATCACAAGAATGGAATTATGTCTATGAGATGTGAGCGGAAACCCCACAACAAAATCCATAGAGATGACTTCCCACTTGGACATAGGAACATCATGTGGTTGTAAGAGGCCTCTCGAGTGATGGTGGTCGGCTTTCACTTGTTGACACTCTAGGCATTTGGCGACGAAATGGACTACATCGCACTTCATGCCTACCCAGAAGAAAAGCTTCCTCATGTGTGCGTACATCTTCTTCACACCCGGATGCGCACAATAAAGTGCTCTATGGGTTTCCTTCAGTATGATGCTTCGAATATCCCCATCTTCAGGGATGTACATCCTTCCTCGATATCTCAATAGTTCGTCTGCTTCCAGAATATATCCTTCATACTTTGGATCTAATTGCCTCCCACTCTGGAGGTTTGAAGTAACCTTTAAATACCAACTGTCTCCTTGGAGTTGCGTCGACACAGGTTCCCTCAGATTGACCTTTAAGGGTACCAAGGAGAAGACACGTGGTTTCCTGCTCAAGGTATTTGTGACCACATTTTCCTTTCCTTTGATGTATGAAATACCAAAATCGTACTCACTCATAAACTCACTCCATCGCCTTTTCCTGGCATTAAGATCCCTTTGAGTGAAGAGATGTTTTAAAATTTGATGGTCCGTTTTGAGCTCAAAGTTTCACCCCACAAGATAGTGCCTCCAATGTTTCAGAGCTAGCATTACAGCTACCAACTCTAAATCATGAGACACGTATAGATCTTTGTGTTTCCTCAACTTCCTTGATGGATAAGCTATCACTCCTCCATCCTGCATTAGTATGGCCCCCAACCCTTGCTTCGAGGCATCCGTGCAGACTGTGAAGTCCTTTTCCATATCCGGCACTCGTAGAATTGGTGCACTGGTTAGTAACCTCTTAAGATCGATGAATGCACTATCACATTCTTCTGTCCATTTGTACCTAACCCCCTTGCACTGCAAAGTGGTGATGGGTTTCACTATTTTAGAGAACCCTTCCACAAATATCCGATAATAACCTACTAGCCCCATGAAGCTTCTCACCTCATGGGCATTTTTCAACATTGGCCACTCCATAATGGCCTTTACCTTTTCTAGGTCCACAGAGATTCCTTCACCGGAAATGATATGACCTAAATAGTGGATCTCTTTCTGGAAGAAGGAACACTTCGACAACTTCCCATACAATTTGTTCTCTCTAAGGCAGGATAACACCACTCGTAAGTGTTCCTCATGCTCTCTTTCGTTTTTGGAATAGATGAGGATGTCATCTAGAAAGACTTGTACAAAACGGTCTAAGTACTTCCGGAATACTTCATTCATGAGGCTCATGAATACTGTTGGTGCATTGATCAATCCGAAAGGTACTATGACAAACTCGTAATGCCCAAACCGAGTTCGAAAGGCGGTTTTTGGGATATTTCCTTCCTTAATCCTTAACTGGTGATACCCTGATCGCAAATCGATCTTTGAGAATACTTCTGCTCCTTTCATCTGATCGAAGAGGTCATCTATTCGCGGCATTGGGTACCTATTTTTCACTGTAGCATGGTTCAAGTCCCTGTAATCTATACACAATCGTAAGAAACCATCTTTCTTCTTTACAAAAATTACTGGTGCACCCCAAGGTGAGACACAGGGCCTTATTAGCCCTAAGTCCAGTAACTCTTTCAACTGCATTTGCAACTCACAAAGTTTCGGCGCTGTCATCCGATATGGAGTCTTGGAAATTGGTTCTGCACCAGGTTTTAGCTCAATAGTAAAATCAAGCTCCCTCTCAGGAGGTAACCTTGGTAACTCTTTCGGAAAAACATCCTTAAATTCTGACAATACCGAGTACTAATCCAAGAAGGGTCCCTTCATTTCATTCACCGCTTCCACTACATATAGTCGACACCCTTGCCTCAAGCATCGCTTAACCTTCATAGTTGAGATAAAGTGTAATGACACCCTTCTCCGTGCACCCTGGATCTCCACTGGCCTTCCTTCGTCGTCTACACAGAGCACCCTTTTTGCGAAACAATCTACCAAATCTCGATGAGATTCTAACCAATCCATTCCAATGATGAGTTCATACGCCCCGAGAGCAGTGATGTATACCTTCAAACTGGTAGTACACACTCCCAGGTCTACTATACAATTATCGACACTAGGTCCTACCACTTTTTTTTCCCCTAAATCCATCTCGACTTGTTTAAATTCATCGTGCTCGTAGGCTGCCAACCCACTCTTTTCTAATGCAGATGGTGAAATGAAACTATCTGTAGCACCAGAATCAAATAAAATCTTAATATTGATATGATTTAGCGTATTTGATGACTCCACCACCGTGGATTGATGTTTTGCCTGGCGATTATTAACCGTTGCATAAATCTAGTGGCTGCCACCTGCTCTTCCCATCGGGGCCTTTCCCTCTCTATGCACAAATCCTGATTGTAACTCTGGGTAGTTACGCTGGTAATGGGGTCCTCCACATCCCCAACAGGTAACATGAGATTGAGCCTACGCATTGTTCTGTGACTATCTCTGAAATGAGTTCCTTCCCCTAGAACCCCCGCCCCTACTAGTTGCTCCCTGAGATGGTCATGGACCTGCCTGCGTTGTTGGTGATGAACGGGATGTTGCACTTGCTTCCATTGAAATCCCTACGGCTATTGTCCTTGGTGCGACTTTGTTACCATATGGAGGTGGCCTTGAGCCCCCTCCACTGGGAAATGTCCTAGGGGCCTTCCCCATGAATCCAAGACAATGCGGAAAGGTCGGTCTCGTACCTCCGGTTAAGTTCATGTGTTCCTCCACATAACGTGCATTTTCCACAGCTTCCGCTACTGAAGACAGTTTCCACATCCGCACCATCACCCTTATATTAGGGTTTAAGCCATAGACAAAGCATTCCACCTATCATTGGTCATTATCCATATATGAAACATTTTGTCCAATTCCATAAACCTAATCTCATATTCTTCTACGGTTCTATTTCCCTGTACTAGAGCATGAAACACTCCTACCTGTTGTTCCTCATAGTAAGCTGGCAGATATTTCCTTCAGAACCTCTCCTCGAAAAGTTCCCAAGATACGGTGTCTGGGGTGAAATGCAGTTGCCTTTACAGGTTGCCCCACTAGTTCAAGGCACTGTCTCTCAACTGAAAAATCGTTATCTTCACCTTTTAAGTGGATGCATAGTCTCTTAAGGTGAAACACCTTGTCATGCCTTCCAACCATGCCTCGGCACGTTCACTGGCACGACCCCTGGCAAACCCCGAAAGTTTGATATTCTACAGTTCTCTAGTGATGTCTTCGGGTGGAGGTCCTCCCCCTGGATCCCTTGATGCTTCTGGATTACCCGTTCCATATGGTGGGGGCTCCACTTCAATCCCTGCTGGTTGACGCCCTTTTAAAGTCTCATTTATGGCCTCCAAAGAGCGTAGTATGAGAGCTAGTTCAGGTGATGGTGGTGGTGGCGCTGGCGGTCCTTGCAACGATGCCACTCTACCTCAATTTCCTCAAGTCCTAACCATCCTGTATGATTTGACCTGCATCAACCAAAGTTGTTAGGGTGAGTTCAAGGACGTTTCACATTTGCGCAACTTAAACTAGAAAACAGGGTTAGGCATAATTTTTTTTTTACTTGTCTATAAACAGACGTTACTGTCTTTAGGGGAAGTGGCTAGGTTAGGGTTAAAGTGTCTAAGCTTGATGTCTTTGCCTAAGAAAACTATTGACCCTCTCACCTGGTAGTTACGCTAGCACTGTACCACACTCGCCACAGTGCATTAGATCCCTTATATGGTGCTTTCTATTATACCCCGATTCTACCCTGACTATTCCCCATAACATGCATCAAACTCCCGCTACTCTACAAGGACTTTTAACCTTTATAAATTATAAAGTTACACTATTACATTCATTAATCATAGGGATATATATATGATTAATAATCATAGGTTTCAAACCCATTATTAACATTAAAATTTTATAATGTTAATATGTTGTGCACAAAATGCTCCCTTGCGAGATTGGTGCTTGGCTTTGGCTGATGGAATGGAATGGAAGGGCATGGTGCTTTGCTTGATGGTTGAGGGCATGGAACTTTGTGCTTGGTTAACTAGGATAATTGGAGATTATACTTCGGGATAGTACTTTGTTACTATTGATAATTAATTTATTTATATATATGAATTTATTTTGTAAAAGCGATATGTGTGGCACGTTGGTGTTTGGTCATTTCTTAAGGTGCTTGGGCTTGGTGGAGGTTGTGGGTTCAAAACCCATGGACTCCAAACTTTTTTTTTTTAACTTTTTTTTTAATTTTTTTATTATATAGTTATTATTTTAATTTTTTTATAATTAACATTTTTTTTTAACAATTTTATACGTTAAAAAAAAAACGTAATTTAAAATAAATTTTAAAAACAATTAATTAAAAATAAAAAAATTTATTAAAAAAAGAAAAAATTTAAAAGAAATTAAAAAAATAAATAAATAGACAAAATTTACCTTTTTCTTTTTTTTAATTTGAAGTTGGGCATCGTGGGTGCATGAGGTCCACGTGCCCTCCTTCCCAAGACTCTCATCCTCAACCATAAATTATTCTCGCCTTTATCTCCTCGAACCCTAGCCTCACTCGACCCTTTTCATTCTCCTTTTTCTTTTCTTCTTCAAACGCTCTGTAGAGGTGAAGGATGAGGCCGACGGCCATGGCCATCTCCCTGCTCAGCCGACCTCGTGTCCACGGTTTCAAGATTTGGAGGGCGCGTCGTGTACAATGGTGCATTCCCTCCGCTCCTCTGTGGCTTGGTCTTGAACGTTGGCTTGAATGTTGTGTTATGTTGTGTGTTGGAATGTTGTCTTAGGCTCGATGGTTGCTCAAGGGCGCTGGCTTGTTTGTTGTATGATATTGCGTGGAATTTTATGAAATAGTTAGGGTTTGGGTCTCAAGCCCAATATTACATATTTTTTTTTACACTTGAATGCAATCGCCCCTTGTGGGCTCTCCTCCTCATGGTGCCTTCTGCGTTGGTGCATAGTACCGCTCTCTCATGGGCTCCTCCTCGTGGTGCCTTCTGCGTTGGCGAGACTTGGAGATTTGGTACTCATTCGAGTTTTTGTTTTTTAAATATTTTCATTTGAGCCTAAAAAAAAGAAAGCAAATATTTTATTATTTCATTTTATATTTTGTAGCACTTGAATAGGTCTGTATTTCGATTCTCATGGAGCAACGTGATATGTGGGAGACTTTGTTACTTGAACATGTCTGACTCTGCAAATTTTATAGGGTATATAGTAGAGATATTTCTCAGGTTTTGGGTCCAAATCATTTTTTTTTTTACTCACAGTCACACACAGCCCTGCTCAAATGTCGAGCTCGAATCCCCAATCAATGGTCATGGAGAAGGCTCAAACAGTTTTCCTCAAACCCTCTGTGAAAAATATTATTTTTAACTATTATTGAGTTTGTAAGGTCTCTCTTCTTTGGTCTCGCGTTCAATTATGCAGGTGGGCCATTTGATTATTCCCCTAGAACGTAAGCCTATGGTGCTTTGGGCACTAGACTATGTGATGGTGCGCACTACCATGTGGGCGCGATTGCAACCCAGCCTTTGGTTACCCGTGTGTGTTGGTGTGTTGTTGATGTTTGTGCGCTGCCTTGTGACTTGAGCTAGGTGCTTGATACTTGGGTAATGATTGTTGTAGGTAAACTTGATACCCTTCAGCAATATCTTGAACGATTGCCATCTTCACACACCTGTCTTCATTAATCCCATAAGCATCTGCAACAATGAGAGCCATTGCAGCCATTTAATACATGTGATCAGCCATGGATTCTGCATCCATGGTTGACCCATCCCATTCTTTTGTGGTCTTGAGCATCTGACAGAGCATGAGAAAGTCAATTGTCGACGAGGGAGAGGGAGAGGAGTAGGAAGAAGACTGAAGGGCTTCGTCGTCTTCTGTTTCTTCTTCTTCCGAGTAAGCACCATTGGCTTTCTCGGCTCCGGGGAGGGCCCTAGGTTTCACTGAGCCTCCGAGGGGTTGTTGCTACATGCTTACAGTTCTCCAACACTCTTCGCGATAATTGAGCTTTATGAGATTAGAAACGCAAGGAGATGGCGATGGAGAATGAGGATTTAAAGATCGATGGAGGAAGGACGAATGAAAGATTGTTGTATTCGTCCCCATTTCTCTCTCAAGCGAGGAAGTAAGGAGGAGGAATTTTCCGAAGCTGGAATACTTATCGAATCTGAAGGATCGATCCTTGTAATTCAATTATGTATGAGTTCCCTCTAAATTGTGGTTTCATGCTTAACACATTTTTCCTTAAGCTCGGAAGTTGTACCTGCAATTTTTGTTTTTAATATATTTGACTCATAGGTTTATAATAAATTGTAGATAGGATCTCTGTTATGTTTTAATAGAACACAAGAACATAAACAACAAGGAAGATAGCCAATATATTTATATAGAAATGTTTAAAAGAAAGGGCTTGGCACTGTGTTGGGCTTGTGTTGGTTTATGTGTGACTCGGTGCATGTGTTGTTTTTATGTGTTGACATGTGGAATAGGAGTTTGATATGTGATATGGATTAGTGTTAGTGATTAACACTTGTGCGCACACCACCCTTTAATTTATATATATATTCAATATGTAACTTTTTTTTTGTTTTTCATCATTTTAATATGTAATATATTTTCTTATTTTTTTTTTATAATTTACTATACTTTTATATTATCTTTTTTTTTACTCTTCTTTCTCCATACCTTTAACATACTTATATATTTTTTTGTTTATACATATATAGTTATCTATTTAGAAAATCCTCGACAAAATTGATATTATACCGTTTCATTTTTACTGTGCATATTGTTTATATGTTTATATGTCTATAGATCTGTATATAAAAATAAAAAAATAATCGTGTGCTTGGCTTGCAGGTTAGGTGGAGTTGGAGCTTGGCCCAGATTTATATCTAATTAAGGGTTGCAGGGCCCCTGGGTTGCTTTCAATATATATATATATATAGGGTTGTTTAAATTTCTGGGTGGCTACAGTTCCATTCCTAAATTGGGTAGGTGGGTAGGCCCTGGTCCAAGTTTTTAAACCAAGGCTCTGATACCATGTGTAAGGTCTCTGTCCCCACAAAACCTTATAAAACACACGCTAAAATAAAGAATAAAGAAAAATGTATGTTGTACAATTTAATCTTCAGCATTTAACCATAACTTATTCAACATAAATTAAATGTATCCACAGCATGAAAGTAAATCACATAACCATCACATAACACAACATAATCACTAAAATACATACCTCTGTCTGATGCTAGTTCCCAATCTTCGGTTGTCCTCTCTCTTTCTCTGCCCAAAACCGAATCTTCCTCCCTGCCAGCTAGGAACAGAGCTTGTTTGGCTCCCTAGCTCCAGGATTTTGTGAGGATTCCTGGCCCCCGAGCCCAAAACTCCCAGTAACCTGATGCACCCTTGTAACAGTCCACCCAAACTTCCAAACCAGAAAATATCAAACCAACAAACACATACAGTCCCTAATCTCCCAATGTTGCTTTCTTCCCCCAAATTTCCAAAGGTCCTTCTCCTGAATGCCTCTGTCCACTCATATCCTCCCCCATTCACCGCCTCCTCCTTCCTTTAATGCCACCCACCTTATCCCACCATTTAATACCTTATCCCTCCATTCAATACCCTATCCATCCATTTAATGCCTTATCCTTCATACATTTAAGTTTTCTAATAAATAAACTAAAATTATTAAGCCTTTAATTCTTTACCCAAAACTTAAATGTGTTAATTAATAAATTGATTAATTAATCAACATATATTAAACAATTAATAAATAATTAATTAATATCATTAATAAATAATCATTATTTAACTAATACACACTAGGACAGTTAATTATTTAATTAACTATACTTGATAAACCTTATGCAACTATTTAACTAGGGTTGTTACAAGAAGGTACGAGGAAGCTCAGTGCCAACACTTCGGTTTTTATGGAAACTTTCCTTGTTGCTTTAGTTGTTTTCATGGAGGTAAAGCATAGCAATTGTTATTTCATTCTTGACTCGCATTCAGTTTCCCATTTCTCTCCTGTTATTTCTCTCTTTTGGTGTTGGGCTATCGTTCTCGTCTGTGTCTCTCCAATGTCGTGTGAACAAGGAAAGATGAAGCATGGGCTGACCTATTACAATTTTGTGGCCCAACATTATCGACCAGGCCCCTCTTCAACCCTCTCTCTACCCCCTATCCCCTTCATCAAACTTGTTGGACCACCCCAGTCTTATCAAAATTGGATTGATGAAGACAATGCAGTTACCTAAATCGATGAACAAATCCCTCTGGTTCCCCCCCCAAGCCCCTTCAGACTCTTTCTTGTGCACTGCTTCAGACCCTTAGGAACCCTTATGCAGTTTGGAACAACTTCCTCAAAGTGTCAACCCTATGACAGAATTGGATGGTTGTCTGGTTGAGGAAGATATTCCTCCAGAATGGTTGGAGGAAACAACTATGTTGATTGCACCAGCTGTTAACGAGCCTCCAAATGTTGCATCCCTAACACCAAAGCCACCCAATCCCCTCAAGTTCTCAGAAGATTATCTGCAGCTAATCTTTGAAATGCAACGGGACATGGCCAACCAGCTCCACCACTAGGATATCCTCAGTTGTCGCCTGGACGTCTTGTTCGATTCCCTTTCAAGCGAGTCTGCCAAGCGACGGTGCCCGACCTGGTGCCAACCGTTCATTTTCACTCCTGCGTGACCACATTCTCCCAGCAATGAAGGACGTTCGGGTTCGCCTACTATCTAGTTTTTCTATTGTTATGTTATTAGGTCTAGAGAGGCCACAATTATAGTTTGATTTAGGACTAGTTGTTTTTTGGCAGTGTGAACAAAAGCATGCTTGCCTGTTTTGCAAGCCACCTATTATGGTTTCCATTTGTATGGCAGAACATGTGGAAAACTTTGCCATGTGTATTGCTCTGAAGACTCTCTAAGAAAATATATTTTTTTATTTAAAAAAAAAAAACTTCAACTAAAGATTAATCATATTCCCAACAATGCAAATCAAAATATAAAAAAAATCATTTAAAAAAAAAAAAAAAAAATTACACGTCAACATCGGCACCATAGTATTAAGAAATTCATCTCAGAAATATCAAGTAATTTTACATATCAACACATCAAAATATTAATAAGATTCATCCCACAAATATCAAGAAATGGGAAAAACCAAAACCGAAATTATTGAATGTGGTGAATATCAAGGAAGAAAAGAGAGTTTATAGAATTGTTCAAATAGTTATAATTTCTCTTCCAAAATTTTCAATTTAAAATTCTATTAAATATTACTATCAATCCCATGAGGAATAAATAAAGCTCAATTAATACTTTGTTGAAGCCCACAATCAAATAAGAAATATAAAAATTAGGCATTGTCTAACTGTTCTATGGTTTGACATTTTTCCCTGGAATTTGACAGCATGAATCTGTATGAAATCACATTTTTTTGTTATTTAAATAACATTTTTGAATGCAGAAATGGATTTAGTGTGCTGAAAAACCCTTGAGACACTAAGATTATATAGAATTAACCACTCAAATATGCAGATCTACTGGATTTTGAGCAAATATGACTAGAAAATATCACTGGAAAAGAATAAAAAAGTGGAATATTTAGACAACTGCAAAAAATTATTGGTTTCTCTAACCATACACCTCATTAGATATTATTTGTGGGTAGAAAATTGGGTAGAATGGCTTTGGGTCAAATTGAAATATTTAAAGAGGGTTTCCTTAAAAACAATTATCCTTTGTTATTGATTGATAAAGTCTAAATACACATACCCGTATACCTACCTCCTTCTGGATTTGAACTTGTGACCCTAAAAATAATTATCCTTTGTTATTGACTGATAAAGTCTACGTAGGTATACATACCCGTATACCTACCCCCCTAAGTCTACGTACACATACACGTATACCTACCTGTATACCTACCCCCCTCTGGATTTGAACTTGTGACCTTAAAAACAATTATCCTTTGTTATTGACTGATAGTCTACATAAGTATACATACCCGTATACCTACCTCCCTAAGTCTACATACACATAACTGTATACCTACCCCCTTAAGTCTATGTAGGTATACATACCTGTATACCTACCTCCCTAAGTCTACGTACACATACCCGTATACCTACCCCCCTCTAGATTTGAACTTGTGACCTTAAAAATAATTATCCTTTGCTATTGACTGATAAAGTCTATGTAGGTATGCATACCCTTAAAAATAATTGTCCTTTGTTATTGACTAATAAAGTCTATGTAGGTATGCATACCCTATCCCCCTCTGGATTTGAACTTGTGACCTCTTAGGAGGAAACACATGTTCTTAACCATTCGGCCCACTGAAATTGTATATATATATGTTTACAAATAATAATATGTATCACTTTGAACATTTGAAATAGGTTACTTAGAAGTGTTGAAAGTTTGGTAATTCACTCAATTGCAATAAAACCTTCTTATGATAAACAAAATATCATGAATCACATTGTATAAAAAAAAACACCTACATTTATCTATAAAGAATTCACGCTCAATTACAAAACAATGGTCCAACTTCTCTTCAACAAGATTAATATTGTCAAAATATTTTTAAAAGATTATGTCATAATTATACAACTTCATTACAAAACAATGTGTCATCATTATACAACTTCATTACAAAACAATGGTGCAATTTCTCTTAAGCAATATTAATATGGTCAAAAGATTTATAAAAGATTATGTCATCATTATACAACTTCTAAATTCTTTGTTAGAAAAAGGAAATAGTTGTACTAGAATGAA
Organism: Picea engelmannii; assembly: GCA_009831015.1. NCBI lineage: Eukaryota > Viridiplantae > Streptophyta > Pinopsida > Pinales > Pinaceae > Picea > Picea engelmannii. Next base: position 739,885 of record ML787514.1, on the reverse strand, counting down.
GAAACCATGCTAGCATTCTAAATAATTCTTGTTATAGCGAGTTCTATTTTTGAAAATGAATCTGTTGTATCTAAAGTAGTGAGGTGCTTTATAGTCTAGTATGAGGAAGATGTTGTCAAAGAAATTATGTTACATTGCATGATAAAAAAGAAATTTAAATAATGAATAAATAACTATGCATCTACATATGTATGTGACAACATAAAAAAAAATTAAATAAACTTAGATTGATCTTAAACTTAGATTTATTAAACACCTAAATCAAATTTCTTAAAATATAATTTTTTTTTCATTTAATATAAAAGAATTAATACATAACATGAACATTGATTAAAAAAAAATACCTTAAAATTTTTGATTGATGTTTGATAAATATAAATTTAAAATAAATTTAATATTTATTTATTTATATTTAAATCTCACATACAAAAATATTAACAACTAAAAATCATTAATTAAAATATTTACTTATTAAAAAATATATCTTTTATTTTATGAAAGTTGTATATCATTTTACAAAAATATTAACAACTAAAAATTATTAATTAAAATATTTAATTATTAAAAAATATATCTTTTATTTTATGAAAGTTGTATATCATTTTAGGCTTTGTATAATAATAATAATAAATATTGAAACATATATATTAAATCCCGTATAAAAATCCTTACTAATTTATTTATGATATTGACTTATACATTAAAAATTTAAAGTTTATCGATTTTTATGTTAAATCAATAAAAATTCATTGAGAGGTGTGCTGGTTTGCTCACTAATTTAAGATAATAACTTACAAAAAAATATTTAAAGTTTATGAGAACTCGTTCTCTTTATAAGTTGATGGGCGGACTAAGATAATAACTTACAAAAAAATATTTAAAGTTTATGAGAACTCGTTCTCTTTATAAGTTGATGGGCATCTGGACACAAAGGAGCTAAAGTTCAAATCATTTTTGTTAGGAATGATAATCCTCGTGCTTATGGATGAAGTGGTGCATCAAAACTTAAAAACTCTTCTTAATGAGTTGCATTCATTATATTTAAAGGTAGGTTTACATTCATTGTTAGTTTTATTGTGAGAAAAATGGTAAACAATAACAACTTTATCAATTTTATGGGTTTTAAATCAGGATTGAGCTAGTCAAGCATGAGGATTTCAAAAGGTACATCTCCAAAGTGTTGCAGCCTGAGCCTTCATCTTATTCCATGGATTTGGTCAACCTCCAAGATGAAAAGCTTGTTGTCATACTGCGACCTTTGGTGGAGGATATAGATGACTTCTCCCCTCCTTTCTATACCTCATTGAATATCCATGATAAGGTGTTGCACAATTGCTTGATGGATTTGGGGGCATCTCACAATCTTATGCCTAAGATTGTCATGGAGGAGCTCGGGTTGGAGGTTACAAAAACTTACCACGACCTGTACTCGTTTGATTCCAGGAAGGTGAAGTGTCTCGTGGTTATTAAAGACTTGGTTGTTTCCTTGTTTCAGTTGCCAATGAAAAGTGTGGTCATGGATATTGGGGTGGTTGATGTCCCCCCTAAGATTGGGATGCTCTTGTCTAGATCTTGGATAAAAAGACTAGGGGGAACCTTGCAGATGGATCTCTCATATGTCATTATCCATGTGTTTGGAGGTGAGCAAAGAAGGCTTTATAGCGAAGCACAACTTGCTTACATCACCAGTGATGAAGCAAATCCGACAAATCACCCCATTTTTGCAGTAGACACTAATCTAGGAACCAGTATGTTACAACTCACTGATGTTCCTCAAGAACCTATTGAAATCAGAAAGCATCCCATCACCTCTCATCAAGACCCACCTTCCAATGTCTTTGTTTGGAAAATGTTTTTTGATGGAGCCTCTTCTAGGGAAAGTGTTGGGGTTGGGGTAGTTTTCATTTCCCCTACACAAGAGATCATATCTCTGTCTTTTAAGCTTGAATTTGAAACAAACAAAAACAAAGTGGCTGAATATGAGGCTCTTGTTTTGGGTTTGAGAGCTTCCAAAGACATGGGATTTGAAGAGAAAGAAGTGTTTGGAGATGTTGAGTTAATCGTCCATCTGGTCAGAAATCGGTATCACTCTAAGCACCCCAGGTTAAGGAATTACATAAATGAAGTCTAGGATATTATCAAAATTTTTCTTCTTTTCTTTTAATATCTCATTTGTTCCAAGAGAGGAAAAATCTATGGCATATTCAGTGTCTACCTCAGCAAGTAATTTTAGGGTCCCTTTGCCCCCAAAGCTCAAGTATGAGGTTGAAGTAAAGTATAGACCCTCTATTCCTGAGAATGTCAAGCATTGGAAGGTCTTTGAGGATGATATTGAGATAAAAAAAATTATTGATACTGTGGATGAATTTTCTGATTTGCATATTGATCAGGATCAAGATTCGAAAGAAATCCCTCATGTTGATGTTTTTCTTAATAAAATTGTTGACCATCATATTGTTCAATTGCCAAGTAACCATATTCCAAAGGGACTTGTCCCTTTGGAGATATTTTTTGACAGAAATGGTGTTGTTGTGAAGGTTAAAGGTTCAACTAAAGAGGCTGATGTGACTGAATGCAATCTAGGAACAGAGGAGGATCCCAGGTATGTCAAATTATCTAGAATTTTGTCAAAGGAGAAAAGGGTCAAGTATGCCAAGCTTTTGAGGGAGTTTGTTGATGTTTTTTCTTGGAAATATGAAGACTTAAGGATATATGACACCAACATCATTGAGCATAAGATCCCTTTGAAATAAGAGGCCAGACCTTTCAGGAAGAAACTCAGACAGATAAACCACGTGTTGTTGCCTATCATGGAAAGGGAAGTAAAGAAACTGTTGGACGCCCAGATCGTCATCCCCTTGATATTTTCAGAATGGGTAACTAATTTGGTGCCTATGAGGAAGAAGAATGGAGAAATCAGGTTATGTGTTGATTTCAGAAATTTAAACAGGAGCTCCAAAAAGGATAACTACCCCTTGCCGAAGATGGAGCACATTTTACAGAGAGTAACTTGTGCATATAGGATGTCTATGATTGATGTCTTCTCCGACTATAATCAGATCTATTTCCTTCTTGAAGATAGGGAGAAGACAACTTTCACTACTCCTTGGGGTGCATTCATGTATGCTAAAATTCCCTTTGGATTGATCAATGCAGGAGTAACCTTCCAGTGAGCCATGGACATCGCCTTCATTGGGGAAAAAGACAAATTTGTATTCATCTATCTGTATGAAATTACAGTATTCTCGAGGTCTGATAAAGAGCATTTTCATCATTTGAAGAAGATCTTCCTGAAGTGTAGGAGGTTTGGTATCTCCCTCAATCCCAAGAAATCTTTATTTTCTATGAAAGAGGGAAAATTGTTGGGGCATATTGTGTCAGTTGAAGGGGTGAGAATTGATCCAAGTAGAGTAGAGGTCATCCATGCCTTATCTTTCCCCAGATCTAAGAAAGAGGTTCATTCTTTCTTGGGTAAAATCAACTTTCTGAGGAGGTTCATTTCTAATTTTGTTAAGCACATTATAGCCATGCTTAAAAGGGGGAATGAAGTGAAGTGGATTGTTGAATCCAGAAATTATTTTGACCAAATCAAGAGGGAATTGACTGAATCACCTATGCTCATCATCCCTGACTATTCTAAAGAATTTCTAATTTTTTCTTTTTCCTCATCTGATCCATTGGCTGATGTTTTTCTACAGAAAAATATAGAGGGGTTGGAGCAGCCTATTTCCTTTTTCAGCAGATCATTGAGGGACGTCGAGATGAGATACGATATCATGGAGAAGTAGGCATATGATTTGGTCAAAGACCTCAAGGCTTTTAGGATCTATGTTTTCCATTCAAAGATTATAACATATGTCCACTCAGCCTCAGTAACAGATATCTTGATCTAGCATGATATAGATGGTAGGTGAAGCAAATGGATTGCCAAAATTCTAGAGTTTGACCTGGAAATAAGGCCCACTAAATTGGTAAAGGGTCAAGGTTTATCCAGGTTGTTGGTTGAATAAAACTGCAAGGCTTTAGGGGTGAATTTCATGAACAGAAACTTAGAAAATCAGCAAATTGAGATTGTTGATAAAGACTCTCATGCAAAGCTCGACTTAGTAGAATTCACATGGTATAAAGACGTCATATATTTTCTGCAAAATTTGAGGCCACCTGATGGTTTGGAAAAAAACAAGGTGAGAGATTTGAAACTCAAAGCAGTCAAGTATTGTCTCGTCGATCAGGTTTTGTACTGGAAAGACCCTCTAGGAGTTCTGTTAAGAAGTCTAGACCTGCAGGAATCCCAAAGGACTATGATAGAATTTCATGACAGCTCGTATGGGGGACATAATTTTTGGAGGACCACAACTTATAAGATCCTCAGAGTTGGGTATTTATGGCCGAGCCTTTTTTCTGATGTTTGTGTGAAGGTTAGAGCTTGTGTCAAGTGTCAAAAGTTTGCTGGAAAGAAGCAACTAAAATATTTTCCTTTGAAACCAATAATGATTTCTTAACCTTTTCAGCAGTGGGGTCTTAACTTCATTGGAGATATCCACCTAGCCTCAAGTGGTCAGCACAAGTGGATTTTGACTGCCACGGATTATTTTACCAAATGGATAGAATCCATCCCTACAAGGAGTGCCTCCCACAAGGTAATCATAAACTTCCTTGAAGATATCATGTCCAGATTTGGTTGTCCAAGAAGGATTGTTACAGATAATGCTGCCTCTTTCAAAGATGAACCATTTATTAATTTTTGTGAGCAGTATGGGATTACATTAATCCATTCCACTCCCTACTACCCTCAGGGAAATGGTTTAGCAGAGTCCTCTAACAAAAGCCTAATTAAGATCATCAAAAAACTATTAGAAGACAACAAGAAAACCCGAGATTCAAAGTTGAAATTCACCTTATGGGTTGATAGGATTACAACAAAGAGGTCACTTGGCATTTCCCCTTTTCAACTTGTGTATAGGGTTGAGGCTATTTTTCCTACTCAACTTTCCTTTCCTGTGAAAAAATTCTTCCAGGATTACAAAAGAGAACTTGAAGATATGTTAAGGAGGATATTGCAATTGGTAGAAGTATAGAAGACCAGGGAGCAGATGCTTGACAAAGCGTAGGATCATCAACAGAAAATAAAACAATCCTTTGACAAGAGGGAAAGAAAGGAATATTTTTAGCTAGGGGATCTGGTGCTCAAGTGGGATGCCCCCAAGCAAGACAAAGACAAACATGGTAAATTAAAAGCCTTATGGATTGGCCCCTTCAATAATTCTGAGGTATTCTCAAACAACACTTATAAATTGCAGAACTTGGAGGATTTTGATGCTTTAGGTGGCCCTGTCAATGGGCACTTTCTAAAAAAATATTTTGTCTAAGCCAAGATCGGCGTTCCACCATTGTAATTACCACTTCCTTTTATTATTTTTATTTTTATTTTGATTAAGAGACTCCATAACCCAAAGCTAAGGCACTGAATTTTCGCATTCTTGGTAGCTCATAGGGATCATACCATCCCATTTGGAGCCAATGTTATCACATGAAGTGGTCAAGAGTCGTATGCGTTTGTTTTGAATACCCAAGTCTGCACCCCTACTTTGTCTCCCTCTTTTCCTTGCACCATTTGTTGGCACAGGGGCAGACCCAGGGTTCAACTCTTACATCGCACCAACAAACCCTAACTACTGGCCCTTTCGGCAACACCTGCGAAGCAGATGCGGTTTCACCCAAAGTAGCAATAGGGGGTTGCAGGACACAAGTGTCTACAACCAGAGGAAATGCAAAGTGATTCCAAAACACAACGCAAAACAATCTAGATATTCTCTACCACTCTTAAGCTTACTTCGCAAGTTATATCTCCGATCTAACACAACAATGCAGTAACAGTATATCAGATGACAAATAACATAACATCAGCCATAAAGACAATAAGATATATGTGTTCCACCCTCTTCCTAGGGATACATCCACATAACTTTGTTTCTTGATATATTAGATGAAAACATACAGTTCCATCTGCGCACTTAGTTGTAGATCTTCTCTCTTTCTCTTTCCTCCCTGCACACCCAGTTGTAGGGTTGATCTTCGCACCCAACTGAAGATCCAGAATAAAGACTCAATATTGCTCTCAACTACAGTAATAACAACAACAATGACTAAATACCAATAATTAAGAAACCCTATCAACTCTCCTAGACCTTTATCTATACATTACATGACTCACAGACAACCTTAGACCAAAGCCTAGGTGTCAAAACCCTAGGTTCAAAACCCTAGGTGTCAAAACCCTTGGTCCACTTGACCCGTGTTTTCAGGGCTTCGCTAGCCTATTCCTCCTTATTTTCCACGAGGTGCTCCAAAGCATTCGTTGGTGTCTTATTCCACTTGTTGAGTTGTCCATGGTTTGTCTTCCTTGATGCTTTATCTTCCTTGATCTTCTCTTCCAACTGCTAGCTTTTCCTTTACTTCGTTCCTTCTTTTCTTCCACTTTGACACCTCCTTGTTTTATGTGCCTTCTGCACAGTTCGTACTTCACCTTTCTTCGTTAATATTTGCTTCCTTACATAACCAAGGGCCAACATGCCCCCAACACTCACATGTGAATCGTCTTGAGTCACTGCAAGACTAAGCCTTTTGTATCACTTCAATTGCAGACTACGCGTAACAGCCTGTGCTTTCTGCTTTGTGCCTTCCCATGTTGTGCAGACTGTATGTTTTGTGTCTGGTACCTAGTTTCAACTACACTTGGTACCTAGACCCTTCTTCGTTAGCTTTTACTGAGAGCTGCGAGGTAGTTGGTTTTCATAGTACATCTTCAACCTGCTCCCATTCACTAGCCCATCCTTCCATTCTCCCTTAAGAGTTTTCAATTGCGCAGCTCCTCCTTCTGTAACATAGGCAACCTCAAATGGTCTAATCCAATGTGTCATGAACTTCCCTGGATGCTTCATGAACTTTTTGTCATATAACAATACCAAATCTCCTTGCTTAAATTCTTTCCTCTTGATATGTCTGTCATGGTAAGCCTTCTCTCGTTCTTTTTGAACCTGCTGATGAAATCCTGCAATAAACCTATCTTCCTCCAGTTCCATCAACTGTGCGAGCCTGTCTTGGACAGCACCTGTGTCATCCATACATGTAAATTATGCAATTCTTAAACTAGGAACCAAGTATTCCATAGGTACCACTGCTTCCAAGTCGTATACGAACTCAAAGGGAGTCTGTGTTGTCAACTTCTTGCAAGTAGTTATATAAGCCCATAATATTGTTGGAATTCTTAAATCCCAATCATCTCTGTTAACACTACAAATTTTAGTCATCGTTGTCTCCAAGATATTATTGAAAGCTTTGACTATACCATTCACTTAGGCCCGGGTGATTTTGACGATTCACAGTTTCTCAACAACGGGTTAGTCCCACAAGTCACGGACAAACTAGAAAAAAAACAAAATAATTTGGATCTTTAGATACAGGAATACATGGCACCATTGAATCTATGAATGGAGTAACGTCCGACTCATTTACTCCTAAAGTGCAACTGTAGGACGAAATACTGATAAATTAGACTAAAACTAGAGCTTGCAACACTGGAAAACTTAGTAGGCCTAACCAGTATATATATATATATATATATATATATATATATATATATATACAGTTTAATGTAGCTACTGATCGACACGAATTTCTTCTATCTCCCACAAAATGGAAGCATACATCCCCACAATTTCAACCGCCTCTACTTCTCCAGTTTGCCCAATAATCATCTCGCGACCCTTTTCTGCCAGGTCTCTTACCGGTAATTTCCATCCATAGGTAGCGTACTCTGTTAGCAGGATATCGCTTACTAGATTCTCCAGAGAAGGCCACTCATGATCAGGCAACGGGGAATTTGAATCCTCTTCCTCAAATACTGGTTTGCAGCTGTCGTGGGTGCACTCTACTAATATTCTTGCCGATGTTACGAACTTCTGAAATAATGTCATTACAGAGACCTGATCATCAGAGGCTCGACCCATCTCCATACTTTTACAAGACACAGAGCTTCGTTTTCCTGTGGGTCTTGATCTCTCTAACAAATTCATCGGCATCGAACCGCCCCAAGATAATGGATGATGATCAGTATTCCCCTTAATCATACTACATGATCTTAAATTCAAATGGTCTATAGAGGAAATGATCTGTTGGACCAGAAAGTTACCAGAAATTAGCAGAGTTTCATTGCCCATTTTATAGAGCGATCGATCATGTGTTAATATCCTGATACTTGGAGTCTGCATCAGTGAGGGAAATTAATTAGCTTCCATACATTACAATTCTAGCGAGCGATATGGTCCTTTTATTGGCATAGGCATATTTGTTATCAACTGCAAATCGAAAAGGTTGGATTTACTTTGATATGATCAGATTGAGGTGTGAATTTTTGAAACAGTATTGGCCCCTCATTGTAACTTAGTCTTTGAAGATTATTTTAAATATTATGGACGGACAGAGGAGATGAATTTGTTGTTTCCAAAAAATATGAAGAAGATGCCATGAATTCAACAAGGGTGGACAACATCGTTTGTTTTCGTCTATTCACGTGAATGCGAGCACCATTTAATTTGTAAGTTTACATGACGTTTACATTTTACCTACCAAACTGGAGAAAGCGACAACATGACGATGGTGACCCCTTTAATCATTTTTATGGTCAAGGTAGCTTTCAAGTTTTTTTTATATATAATTTAATTTAAATATGTAATAAATTTTTGTTTTTATATATAATTTAATTTAAATATGTAATAAAGTTTTAGGTTTATAGTTTTTGTGGTTGGGTAGTATGTTTGTGATGTGTTTAATTTTTATAAAGACTACAAGAAAGAGAATATTGAGGGTGATGCTCTATCAAAGCTTGCATTACACGGTTCTGGAAGGAAGGATACACTACAACAAATGGCAAGATAGCCATGAGGTCCCCCACTTTCATTCAGGGATGATTTTAAGGATGGAAATTTATTTTAAAATGTAGAAACCTTGGCGAATTTTACTAATCTTTCATATGTCAACTATAAATGTTTGGCGATATTTTTTTAAAAATATTCAAATTTCTAAGTATTTTATATAGTTTTTATAAAATTTTGGCGCTTTTTAAGGTAAAATATTTTTATCCTATAGAATTTGAGCGAATAATTTTTAAAATAGCGAATCTCGTTTTTGGAAAAAACATGGAAAATTAGCCCATGAGCGAAATTTAGCCCCTAAAATCATCCTTGCTTTCATTACATCTCTATCCATGGACTTAGTTAATGGACTGGTTCCCTTTTTGTTTTCAACAGTCCTGATACTTTATTCTGTGTATTTTTTGGTCAATTTCCATACTAGACCTATGTACTCTGAATTTTTGAATAGCTTGTTGTGGAGGTCTTTAGACTTAGTTTGTACACACTCTATATCTTTTTGAGTGGGTTGTACTTTTTCGTTTGTTTATACTTTAAGTCTGGACTCGGTGATTATTTATTGATCACACTTCAATACTTTTTGGAGGATGGATATATCAGCATGATATGATTGTATATTGAGAACAACATATATTAATATATTGAGTAATTTTTTGCTGAAAAAAATGGACATGTTAATCTATTGTAATAAGGCTAAAAAGATATACAACCCTTAATCCTTACTAAATCATAAATTACTAATATATCTAACTTGAAAATATACATTTTTATACACTAAATATGATATTTTTTTATAGTTTTATATATAAACAAAGTTATGTTATGTTAAATTGCATTATCAAATAGAAATTATGTTTAATGAAATTGATTAAACTTTAAGTGTTATACCTTAATCCTTGCTAAATCATAAATTACTAAAATATCTAACTTGAAAATATACATTTTTATACACTAAATATGATATTTTTTTATATTTGTATATATAAACAAAGTTATGTTATGTTAAATTGCATTATCAAATAGAAATTATGTTTGATGAAATTGATTAAACTTTAAGTGTTATATTGGAGTTTGGATAGAATTTAAGTGTTATATTGGAATTGGAGTTTGGATAAAATTTAAGTGTTATATTGGAATTTGGATAGAAAGATTAAAGTTCTCCTTAAATACAAATGAACCCACCAAAGCATAGAATCTAAAATGGTTATGTTATGGTTTAATATTTAAATATAATTTAAAAAAATCAAAGTGATTTTTTTATGCATCTATTTGGAGAATATAACATTATTTCGTGAGTATGTTGATTATCCGTTTTATCATTTATTTTGTTAGTGTGTTGATTATCCATTTTATCAATCTCTTTGCATTGAGAATATGGTTTGGAATTTAAATACAATTTTAATACATTAAAAAAAATTAATGTATTTATTTATTTGCATTTATATGTAGAATATAATATTATTTTGTTAGCATGTTGATTATCCATTTTATCAATATCTTTGAATTGATAGTAGGTTTATTAGTGTTTATTAATTGGAAATAATAACTATTTGAATAGTGAAGTAATAATTTATTAATTAGAAATCGTTTTATTTTTTAATATTTAATATAATATTAGAGAGTAAAATAAAAATAATTAATAGTCAAATAATGGTATGTTAATAGTAATTGAGATTAGATTGGTAGGAATGAATGTTATTCTTCTCACCCAAATTCTATTTTGGTTAATGATATATAGGGGTATCATCCTTGAAATGATATGGGACAATAAGATTGTAAAATTCTCAACTAACCAATGTCGAGAACCTTTTAAGAACACAACCACACCTCGACATCCTTCCCTATGTCAACCACACCTCGACATCCTTCCCTATGCCCCCTTTCACCGTGACTTTCCATTGCATTCCTCTAATCCTTTTTTACTACAAAGACCATTGTAACATCGAATCCCTTTAAATGTAAATGTTATATTGGAATTTGGATAGAAAGATCAAAGTTTTCCTTAACTACAAATGCACTGACCAAAGCATAGAATCTAAATATAATTTTAACAAATCAAAATGATTTTTGTGTATATAATAATAATAATCTATTTTTAAGGTCACGGCCAAGCCAGCACACCAAATTGGTGTATGAGACCCCCTTGTTGGTGTATATCCATATGTAGAATATAATATTATTTTCTTAGCATATTGATTATCGGTTTGATCAATCTCTTTGCATCGAGAGTAGGTTTTTTTAGTGTTTATTAATAGGAGACATGGGTTAAGAGAAGGGATTAGTCTTGATTTCCTTTTAAACTTCATTTTAGTTAAATTAGTAACTAATTTACCATTTTTTATTTAAATAGTGAAGTAATAATTTGCTAATTAGAAATAGTTTTATTTTTAATATCTAATATAATATTAGAGAGTAAAATAAAAATAATTAATAGTCAAATAATAATATACTAATATTAATTGGGATTAGATTGGTTGGTTAGGAGGAATGATTATTATTCTTGTCACCCAAATTTTATTCTAGCTAATGACATATTGATGTGGTCTCGAGCCCTAAGGAATATGGCTTAGCAAGGGCATCATCCTTGAAATGATATGGGACAATCAAATTGTCAATTTCTCAACCAACCAATGTCGAAAACATCGTCGGAACACAACCACACCTCGGCATACTTCACTATGTCCCCTTTCATCATCGCTCTCCATTGCATTCCTCTAATCCCTTTCTACTACAAAGATCATTGCTACATGGATTTAACATCCCTAGGTCGTTGGACATGTAGATGTGACCCAAATAATGCTTCTAAATCATGATCTAGTTGCATGTTTCATTAATGTCCACTTCCCTAGCCTAAACCCGAAGAGAGAAATACACAAATCTACCATTTGTAGACAAAGACCCAATTTGTAGAGTAACAACTAATTTCGTGAATTTTGTTTTGTACCAGTTTTCATTGTTTTGTAGCTGGCTTCCCTAGTTCTCTGCAACAAATGATTCTAGATTGTCTACAATAACACATGCATTCCGAGACAAAATCGGTCACCTTCGACAGGACTGCAGTGGTTGGAGCTCTCCCGAAGATTCTGAAGACTTAGAACAACAAGAGTTTTCATATATCTCTTCACCATATATAAACCACAATGTAACAGGAGCTTTCCATTTCGCCTCGGAGCTTTCTAGTTCTCCTACTCCTCCGGTTACGATTTCGGGTAAGCTACACTCACATTTCCCTTTGTTTTATTCTACTTTAACATATTTGGAAAGGGAGTTTTTGGATGCCTTGGACTCGTTGAAGGCGAACACTACCTTTGAGGGGGNGAGGGGATTTCTACGACTGTTGGGTTACTTGATAAGGTCACCATTTCACTGAAGACAAAAACACCCAGGAGTTTATCACACTCAATTTCTGATGCTCTTGTTGCCCCTAGGGTTACTCTACCCATAGAAATATCTTCTTCACCTATCGCTTCATCTCTGGCACAAGAGTCCTCACAATCTTCATCTCCCCCCACCATTTCACCCGTTATCCACCTCGAGTCCTCTACTACCCTTCCCGGTTATCAAGAATCTGTGGAAATAGACTCATCCCTAAATGAGTTCCTTGACTCCTTATTACCTTACCCACGAGACGACTCGTACACTATCCCTCTGCCTACATACTTGGGTAAGTCAATGTATAAAAATTTTCCTATAGATGGTACAACCAGCACCTCCCTTCTGGTGGGTTCGAACACAGGAAAAGAATATGCTTGGTCACGTGGATTGGGGATTGAGTACTCGCCAATAAAAACCTATAGCACCAGGAAGAAGGCCACCCCCTCATCATCCCAATTACTTGATTATGTTTCTCCTTCCAAGGAAAATGGGGCACTTAGAGCAGTGAAGGCCCTGGCAAGGGATAAATAATGATTTTTATTTCCCTCAATCTTCGAGGGGTGGGAGGCTCCCTTAAAATGACCTCTGTGAGACGTCTACTGGACAAGACTCATCTGGACATCATTTTAATACAAGAAACTATGGTCCCTGAACAAAAAGCGAGAACATTCATGGGTGGCCTTCAGCCATCATGGGTTACATGTGCAGTAAACTATGTCGGGACCTCGGGTGGGTTGTTGGTAGCTTGGGACCCTGATAAAATTGATCTGGTACCTTCTCTTTCTGTTGGTGGAATATTATGTACAGGTCATTACATTGCAAATAAGAGAAAGTTGTTAATTCTAAATACATATGGCCCGTGCGTGGAGAGGAGGATCTTTTGGAACGCGGTAGAGGAAAGCGACATTCTGTCACATAAAAATCTAATCATAGCTGGAGACATGAATTTCAATGTTTATTCTAGTGAAATTTTGGGAGGATCGGCACAGGCTGGGCCACTATCTGATTATTTTAAAGATCTTTTCCAAAACAACCATTTGGTCAATGTACAACTGGATACTATCGTCCCTACCTGGAGAAATGGCCACCAAGGATCTAGCTCTATAGAAAAGCATTTGGATAGGTTCTATGTATCGGAAGAGCTACTTTCAAAGGTTGGTATACATCGCTCCTGGGTGGAATATCCCTATGTATCTGATCACGCCCCTATTCTATTACAGTTAGAGATCAGGCCTAATTACATACCTTACCCCTTCAAACTAAATCCATAGTGGCTAACAGATAAAGACTATTTTTCCCTTGTTCAAGAGATCTGGTTAGATCCACAATATCTTTCTGAAGGAAGCAAACAACGCAGAATCATTTGGAAACTTAAGGATTTAAAAGAAAGTACCAAGCTTCGGATCAAGGAAAAGAACGGGATTTTACAGCTGAGAATGGAACAGTTGGAATCTGACATAAATGATATTTTAATTCATCACGTCAATGGTGAATTAACAGATGATACTGAAAAGTTATTAATATGTTTGGAACAGGAGCTAAACAACCTCCTTAGAGCAAAAGAAGAACTTTGGAGGCAGCGCAACAAATCTATTTGGATTAAGGGAGGTGATCAAAACACAAAGTTATTTCACCAGTACGCCAGTTATAGGAGAAACAGAAAACACATTTGGGAAGTCGAAGACTCCTCTGGGTGTCAACACACTGGCCAGGAGAATATTAAAACAGAGGCCGTGAGATATTTTAGCAATTTTTTCAAAGAACAGGGTCAACTTTTATCCATGGAACAATGTAGACTTGTTGGAATCTTTACACACATGGTTTCATATTTAGATACAAACACTCTAGCTCGATCCCGTCAACATAGAAGAGTTAAAGGAAGTGCTACATTCCTTTAAGAAAGATAAGAGTCCAGGTCCCGATGGATGGACCGTGGAGTTTTTCACCGTCTTTTTTGATCTTGTGGGAAACAATCTATTGGATATGGTGGAGGAGTCTAGAACTAAAGGATAGGTAATCAGTGGTATAAACTCTACCTTTATTGCATTGATTCCAAATACAAACAAGCCAACTACCTTCAATGACTACAGACCCATCTTTGTTTGCAATCTTGTTTACAAAGTAATTTCCAAAATTATTGCAAATCGCATCAAGCCCATACTATCTAGATACATCTCTACAGAACAACTCGGGTTCCTTAAAGGCCGACAAATACAGGATGCCATTGGCACAACACACGAATGTATTCATAGTATCAAGAAGAAGAATATCAAATCTATAATCATAAAGCTTGACTTACAAAAAGATTATGATTGTATTGACTGGGATACCTTGCATTTGATTTTATTACAAACAGGTTTTGATGTACAATTCTCCAACTGGATAATGAGTTGTGTATCCTCCTCCTCCTTTGAAATTTTAGTGAATGGGGAAGTGACTGATTTCTTTAGGAGGGTCGGGGTTTACGCCAGGGTTGTCTTCTTTCCCCGTTATTATTTATCTTGGTATTAGAAGGACTTAGTTTTCTTATAAAAGATAGCAAGGCAGTCAGGAAGATCACAGGTATTAAAGTATCCAGGTTGAAAAGGATAATACACATCCTGTTTGTAGATGATATATTAATAATGACAAATGCATCCTTAAATGAATGGAAATAAATTGAAGATACTATAAAAAAATTCCGCAAAGCCTCTGGGTTAAAGGTTAATGTACAAAAATCCTCAACACTATTTGTCGGTTTATCAGATGTTGAATTAAATCCTTTTCGGAATATTCTCCCATACAGTTTTGCTCCGCTCTCCACAGGTTTCAGGTATCTTGGTTTCTATTTGTCGACGGGTCCCCACAGAAATTCAGATTGGAATTGGCTTTTAACAAAATTGGGAAATAAAATCGATCTCTGGTGCAACAGATGGTTATCCCTGGGTGGACGTTACATTTTAGTTAAGTCGACACTAGAAAGTATGCAAGTTTATTGGTTGTCCCTGGCTATCATCCCTTGTTCTATTTTAAATTAAACAAGATCAAGAATCTCATGTATAACTTCCTCTGGAGAGGGAACAGGGACTTTCCACATCTACATCTATGCAGATGGATGTCTCTAGCAAAACCAAAGAGTCATGGAGGCTGGGGCTTTCGAAATATTTTTCTCTTCAGTAAGTCTTTAGCTGCAAATACATTATGGAGGGTTCTTATGGGCGTTGGCATCTGGCATGACATCATAAAGAACAAGTACCTAACATTGACCACGACAATAAATTGGTTCATATCCCCATCCTTCTCTCGGACGTTAGTTTCCAAGATCTAGGGTGGTTTATTAAAATCAATTCACTTGATTACTCACTGGCTTAGCTAGCATCCGGGGTCGGGCCATCTAGTGGAATTTGGCATTGATAAAATTATGGGGCTGGAGGACAACTCTTTCTTCTTGTCGGAATTGATTAAAATCTTAAAACAAAAGAATATCATTGTTCTCTCTCAGTCATGGAAAAATGAGGAAATATCTTGGCTTTCTCCCATCAGTACAATTATACAAACCTAGACCTCTCTGGCCTATTGGCGATAGAGTGGGATCGCTACATAAAATCACTTATCAGCTCTGGTGTATCCATAGGGAACGACAACGACAACCTGATGTGGACGGGAGGAGACCACTCCGGCATATTAACAACAAAAAATGTATACTTGGCTTATATTACCACACAGGACAACAACATAATAAAAGGGTGGAGGCGTGGTAAATGGAAATGGGAAATTCAACTAAAAATAAAATTATTTACATGGTTGGCTATTGAGGGGAAGATACACACTTGGGAGAATCTTCATAGGAAAGGATGGGAAGGTCCAAGTCACTGCTCACTTTGCAAATGTTCTCCTGAAGACATAAACCATCTATTTATCTCATGTTGCTTCACCTTCTCCATTTGGCAGAGATTAAAAACACTTCTACACCTAAAGGATATTTGGAAGGGCTCTTCTCTAATGGACTGTTATAATCACCAGATAGCAGATAAAACAAACATTCATTTCCTCCCGACTCTCACCTATTGGTTTCTATGGATGGAGAGAAACTCAGCTATATTTGAGGACACTTCTTCGTCTGACAGTTGGGTTTTCGTTAAAATTTGGGGTGCTCTACAGTGGAATTCAATCATACAAAAGACACCTCAAACTTGTCCAAGCGACTTTACATACCATGAAGGATTCACCATAGCATGTTTTGATGGGGATTCCAACGCAAATGGAAATATTTGTGGTGCAGGGGGGCTTCTAAAATCCCATGGATCCAATGTTACCAGATGGATTATGAATTGTGGACATGGTACAAACACAAAAGTTGAGATTTTGGGTGTCTGGACTTCGTTGACTGTAGCTCATCACCTCTCTTATACCAAACTGCAAATCCTTGGCGATTCGAAGGTGGTCATAGACCGGCTAAACAAAAGAGGCATATTACAAGCTTGCACCATTGAGGGTTGGAAGGGTAAAGTTTTGGGCCTATTAAAAATGTTTCAGGATATAAGCTTCCATCATATATACACGACTCACAACATAGAGGCAAACATTTTATCAAAGAAATCCTTTATGGAACCAGTAGGTAGGATCACCTTTTACAGCTGGGAAAATGGCATTGAGGGCCATAGAGAACACATCTCCCTCTTCTAGTTTGGCCTTATGTTAAGGTCCTGGTAGTGACATAAGTATGCACTATCTGTTTTTATACTATTTTCATGTTTTTTGTTTTATTTTGTGGCCACTTTGGTTGAGTTTCTATGACTCAGTTATAAGTCGCTTTGGACAAGTTAAGTGATCCTCAAGATGTTAAAGTTATATTACTAATATAATGGATAAATTTTCTTTTTTGAAGTAAACATCCATCTTTCTCTTTTAATCCTAACCTCTATAGATTCCATCAAACAATTGAAAAAAAAAATCCAACCACTAAAATATCGTTAGTGTCATTTCTCTTACTATGTTGTGTTTTCTCCTCTTCTTCCTAGTGACATGAATAACTTGTTAATGCTTAATCCATTTTTTTTTTCTCTTAATTATTTTTTATGAGAAAACAATATAAAGATCTTTTTTATATATATACAAAACAATACAAAAGTTTTCATATTTTTATGAAAAAAATAATAAAAAAAAAAAATCTTCCTATAAAATATAATAGCAATTTTTCACTCTCAATGCCCACTTAACATATCTTATCTTGATTTGCTTTTAAAATCTTAACCCATAAATGTTAGATATCCATTTACTTTGAACTTAGAAATTTTTTCAAAATGCAACAATCAAAGCCATACAAAAAAATTATATTATTAAAAATAAATAAAAATTAAAACCAAGCTAAGCTAATGCATTAAGTTACCGGTAACCTAAAATTGATTATATTTGGGGAACCGTTCAAGAAACCCCATTTTTTTTTACAAGTTTTTTTTTTTCCATTTCTTAAAAAATCCATCCTCCCTAATACCTGGTAAGAAACCCCATTTTTTACTCATTTCTCCCTTTTTATTTTCTTAATGAATAACCCATTTTAGGTCATTTCTAAACACTAAAATATGATTAGTGTCATTTCTTTTACTATGTTGTGTTTTCTCCTCTTCTTGCTAGTGGCATGAATAACTTGTTAATGTTTAATACATTTTTTTTCTCTTATTTTTTTTTATGAGAAAATGATATAAAAAATAAAAAAAAATTAATACAGAAGTTTTTTTATTTTTATGAAAAAAAAACAATAAAAAAAAATCCTACTATTTTGCACTCTCAATGCCCACTTAACATACCTTATCTTGGTTTGCTTTTAAAATCTTAACCCATAAATGTTAGATATCCATTTACTTTGAACTTAGAAATTTTTCCAAAATGCAACAATCGAAACCATACAAAAAAAAATTATATTATTAAAAATAAATAAAAATTAAAACCAAGCAAGCTAAGTTAATCCATTAACTTAAGTTACGGGTAACCTAAAATTGAAGTATTATATTTGGGGAACCCGTTCAAGAAAACCCATTTTTTTTACAATTTTTTTTTTTTTAAATGAATAACCCATTTTTTAAGAAATACATAGTCCCTAATACTTGATAAGAATCCCCATTTTTTATTCATTTTTCTTTTTTTAAATGAATAACCTTAAGAATCCCATTTTTTACTCATTTTTCTTTTTTTTTAAATGAATAACCCATTTTTTAAGAAATCCATCCTCCCTAATATGTAAAATTAGTTAAAAATCATGTGATTATTAGCAAAACCCCTTTTTATTTATAAAACCTTGGATATTTCTTTAAAAACATAATACATGTACAAAGAACCTCAATGAGAAAGTGAAAAGCTAATTTAAAAATAAAAAAATAAAAATATGGTTGTAAGTTTGTAATCTTAACTTAAATGTTATGGTAGTTTTATAAAATTATAAAAATATTTTTATTATTACATTTTTTAAAAGTATAATAGAAATTAATTTCAAAATTTAAGTCTATTTGCAAATTCATATATCTTTGTTATTACATATTATGTGAAAGAGTAATAGAAATTAATCTTGAAATTTAAGTTTATTTGTAAATTTATGTGTGTCATTATTTCAAGTTAGTGATAAAAAAATATCTTTATTGTTATATGTTTTGTAAAAAAATATAAGAGATTAACCTTAAAATTTAAGTCTATCTACAAATTTATGTGACTATGTCAAGTTAGTGGTCAAAAGAATATCTTTGTTGTCATAAATTTTGTGAAAGATAGGAGAGATTAATTTTGAAGTTTAAGTCTACTTACAAATTCATGTGTATGTGACTATATTAAGTTAGTGATCTTAGTTTGGCCCGGGATCAAACTAAATAGTTGTCTCTAATGATGCTACTATAACCCAAGAATATATCTAACAACATGTAAATCAGATATACAATAACTTACAACTTAACAAGGATCTAGACTTTTCAAAATACACCTAAATAAACCTTTATACTAGGGATATTTATTCTTCCAATCTTATCAAATCTTATCATAATATAATAGATCAAATTCTCATTAACAATTTAAACTTATATAAAAAGAAAGCAAAACTTATTTCTCAAATATATTATTAATTTATTTGCACCAATTATTATGTCAAATTATCTCGAAGAAAAAGAAACTAAACATATTTTGAATGCAATGCATAGTAAACTAGGACAATGATTAAGTTCGGTGATACATAGACTTTCGACGTAGGTTTATTTTATTTTTTTATGTTATAAAAATCTCTTAGTACACTTTGTCCTATTCCAAAAAGTTTACTATATAAAAAGTTGTAAAATATATTAAAAATATATATTACTACATTTTTATGTTACATTTATATAAAAAGATTGTAAAATATATTAAAAAACATATTATAAAAAGTTGTAAAATATATTACTACATTTTTTTATGTTACATTTATATAAAATGTTGTAAAATATATTAAAAAACATATTATTACATTTTCTATGTTACATTCATGGTACAC
>ML787514.1:694770-720044 GCA_009831015.1 Picea engelmannii | reverse complement strand
ATGTAAAATGCAAATGATGGGATTTGATTAGAGGTTTTGATGTTTTGTCAACATTGTTATATGAGATGTTAAATATGTAAATTGTAAATGATGAGACAAATATGTAAAATGCAAATGATGGGACTTGATTAGAGGTTTTGATGCTTTTTCTATGATGTGAATTTATTTTTATGAAGAATTACTTGATTATTGGGTTGTTTTGGATTCACTTTTCTTTCTATAATTTGACCAAAAAAATTTAAGTGAAAGTGGCCATCATAATATATTTTCCAAATAATAACAAGTGTTGCATGGCAACGTAGTCCCTTCCAGGTTGGGATGGGAGTAAATGCGATCTAGTACAGACACGTGGCTAGAAAGTTGAAATACATGTGGTTTGCATGCAGAACATAGTATTCCCGAATTAGTTCTTCTTGAAAAATATCAAAAATTATCAACATTTGAAAGGTTGTTGGACACAAAAAAATATAGCATTACAGAAGTAGTAATTTATAAACTATACATACCGAAAATGTAATTTATAAAGTAGATATCTAGTTTTATACATACGAAATATGTACTTTTATAATGGATCACGGGTTGTCCGACTAGCGGGATGAAAATTGGGCGTCTGATGTTTTGTTCCCTACAAATAGCACCGACAGTTCTGCGATATAGGAATTGGGCCTCCGATGTTCTATGTGATACAAAAATCTAGGAGTGGAGTTGCGGACTATAGAAATTCATCATAAATAAATAAATTATACATACGAAATATGTAATTGTATAAAGTAGATATTTAGTTTTATAGATACGAAATTTGTATTTTTATAAAGTACGGGGATGAGATTTTATAGAGAATGCACAGAGCCCTCATTACATACTTGGCCAGTTTTTGGATCGCCGGTTCTCGGGCTGGTGGGGTCAAAATTGGGCCTCCGATGTTCCGCGCCCTACAAATAGCACCGACAGTTCCGCGATATACAAAATGACAGGTGGAGTTGCGGAGTATAGAAATTTTAAAAATGTAATTTATAAAGTAGATATCTAGTCTTATACATACGAAATATGTACTTTTATAATGGATCGCGGGTTATCCAACTGGCGGGCTGAAAATTGAGCGTCTGATGTTCTTTGCCCTACAGATAGCACTGACAGTTCTGTGATATAGAAATTGGGCTTCCAATGTTCTCTGCGATACAGAAACGAGCAATGGAGTTGCAGACTATAGAAATTCATCAGGAATAAATAAATTATACATACGAAATATGTAGTTGTATAAAGTAGATATTTAGTTTTATAGATACAAAATGTGTACTTTTATAAAGTATGGGGAAGACATTTTATAGAGCATGCACAGAGCCCTCATTGCATACTTGGCCAGTTTTTGGATCGTGGGTTCTCGGGCTGGTGGGGTCAAAATTGGGCGCCCTACAAATAGCACCGACAGTTCCGCGATATACAAAATGACAGGTGGAGTTGCGGAGTATAGAAATTTACCAAAAATTAATAATGCTTGTTATATAATAGAATAGTAATAAGGCCTGCTACACCGAATTAGTTTGCTTTAAAACTAAGGGTTTTCTTGGACAAAAAAGATATAGCATTGTCGAATTAGTTTTATTTGCACATGTTTTATAGAGCATGTACAGAGTGCTCATTCCATACTTAGGCAGTTTTTGGATCACGGGTTCTCGAGCTAGCGGTTTCAAAAATGGGCCTCTGTTGTTCTATGACCTACAAATAGCATCGAGAGTTCTGCGATATACAAAATGACAGGTGGAGTTGCGGAGTATAGAAATTTAAAAAATGTAATTTATAAAGTAGATATCTAGTTTTATACATACGAAATATGTACTTTTATAATGGATCGCGGGTTGTCCGGCTGGCAGGCTAAAAATTGGGCGTCTGATGTTCTTTGCCCTACAGATAGCACCGACATTTCTATGATATAGAAATTGGGCCTCCGATGTTCTCTGTGATACATAAATCGAGGAGTGGAGTTGTGGACTATAGAAATTCATCAGAAATAAATAAATTATACATACGAAATATGTAGTTGTATAAAGTAGATATTTAGTTTTATAGATACAAAATTTGTACTTTTATAAAGTATTGGGATGAGATCTTATAGAGCATGCACGGAGCCCTCGTTGCATACTTGGCCAGTTTTTGGATCGTGGGTTCTCGGGCTGGTGGGGTCAAAATTGGGTGCGCTACAAATAACACCGACAGTTCCGCGATATAAAAAATGACAGGTGGAGTTACAGAGTATAGAAATTTACCATAAATTTAAAATGCCTGTTATATAATAGAATAGTAATAACGTATGTTACACCAAATTAGTTTGCCTTAAAACTAAGGCTTTTCTTGGACAAAAAAGATATAGCATTGCCGAATTTGTTTTATTTGCACACATTTTATAGAGAATGTACGAAGTGCTCATTCCATACTTAGGAAGTTTTTGGATCGCGGGTTCTCGGGCTGGCGGTTTCAAAAATGGACCTTTGTTGTTCCGTGACCTACAAATAGCATCGAGAGTTCTGCGATATACAAATTGACAAGCTGGCTTGTCAACTATACAAACTTATTATAAAATAAATAATGTTTGCTACATATTTCTCAAAATATAAATGTGTTTGTCATATAGACTAGGATTGGGGCTCCTGTGAACCATAAAAAGAAATAAGTACAAGAATTAGGAACACCGAAAGAAGAAGTGCGCGACGGTGGAGAGGAAGACCTTAAAAGAAGAAATTGGAAGGTATGAGTCTTTGGTTACATTTTTTTATTTAAAGAGGACATAAGTGGATTGATAAAGAAAAGAAGATGAGAGCATAGACTTAAAATGGATTGATAAACAAAACAAGATGGAAGTATAGACTTACTATGAAGCCGGTGCATTTTTGTTGCTATCGTCGATGGGCAGTGGAGTTCTATTGACCAGTTGTTGCCCTTCCTGGATGAGGCCGTCCATTCTTTGTTGGAACCATTCTTCGATGTAGCTTTTCATGGGGGCTGTGTTGATTTCATCCCGAATTTCTATGTCGTAAAGGTCGTTTTATAATTTCCTTAGATCCATTGAAATACTATGCAGACTCTATTCAATTTCTTCATTGTGTGAGGCATAGTCCAGTACCCAACACTCATGCTCATCTAGACAATGTTCAAGTATGTCGTAAAACTTTTTGAAAGACAACCCCTTTAAAATATCAACTTGTTCCTAGAAGGCTTCTTTGGTGACTGACAAGGATTTGAGAATTAAGTTAGGATCTTGAACCTCATTGGTAGTTCCAGCTAAGTCCATCTGTAGAAGGCTTGTGAATAAATCTTCCTTTTCTGATATGACTTGTTTACATGATTTGACAATGAGCTTCAGGTTGTCAACTTTTATTTGCCAACATGATTTTACTTTTTTGTTGCGCTTTGGGGAGGGGAGTTTCTCCTGTCTTCTTTTAAGTTCTGATGTGTTGACGTCATAGCTGGCAAAAGGCACCAGTACCTGCTCACAGAAAAGATGTTCATTTTTTAAATTCGCCTCCTAATGTTCCAGCAAATCATTGACCTTCTTTCTGAAGCAAACTAAATTTTGCGTTGTTTCCCAGGCTTCAGTAACTAGCTGCATTCTTTTGTTGATGTTATTCTCTACAAGGGTTCTAGATCATGCAAGGAAGGTAGAGGATACTTTCATCTTCGTTGCAATGGTACCAGGCATGATTTTTTTCAAAGGAATGGCAAATTCTGGGGTTGCAATGAAAGCCTGCTCAAATTTGTTGAGGCGTTGTTTCAGATTGGCATGATCTGTTTCCATTCCTCCAATGGAATCACGAAGAATGTCCACGGTTACCTGGTGAAATGAGCAGATTTGGGATGATGACATTTTGCTAAAGTCAATCTCTGTGCGAGATTTTCCTTTCTTGTTTGTTACATCTCTCTTTTCAATGACCATGCTTGATCCAGGTGGATATCGGGGGCCACCCACAGTTTCCAAATGGCTCAAAACAATTTTCTGGCCATTTTGGCAATTTACTATTTTTAGCAGTTTTTCGGGTCCTGAACTTCTGGAGCCGTTTTGAGGCCCTAAACGACACTTTTTGGGGTATGTGGCGGTTGCAAAATTTCATCATGAAATTTTGTCGAAATGTTGTATTCCTTGGATAGATCTTTCTAATGAGGTATTATATGCCTAAAACGGAGATCGTATGCAAAAGTTACGACCCCGGGAAATTGATGCACCAACTTACCCAAACGGGGCCCACATGAATTTTGGCGCTTCATCTCCCAGGCTTAGGTTTTTGGATGTCTATGACTTTTGGCATTCCCATCTATTGTAAAAGGGCCTTCCGAGCCTCATTGTAACCATCTTCTTGCGAATGCGAGTAGCCATCACATCTCTTCTCAGAGATAAGCTGCCACCATTCTAGCGAGTCTTTCACTCTGTATTTTTACAGTCTTTGTACATTTCTCTGATTAATAGAAATCGTGTATTACTGTATATCTGTGTTTATGGTTGCATCTCTGATACATTTCTGTTATATTATTGAATATCTGCAATATCTATGTGCATTTCTTTATTATATCTCCACTCTCATTTCGTGCCGAAAATAATCCGGATCAATGCTTTTAGATTGGCTGTCAAAAATAACGCTCTGGATTACGAAGGAATCATCTATGTCAAAAAATTCGGTGTCAGATATTTCTACCGTGGATGACCCAATTTTCTGTGTGTGTTGTTCTTCAATTTCAAGTTGCAGTTTTCCACTTTCAATTTCGGGTTCCTCTGCCTGCCCTGCATTGTTTTTTCTCTTCTTTGTCAGTGGAATTTTGTGAGAACTATTAATATTTATGCGAGGAGGGTTCTTATCTCCTCCTCCATTCGAAGATTTATGGGTTTCTTTTTTACTAGGGTGGACCGTCGAAGCATTGCTCCGTGATGTCGTGCTTTTTGGAGTGTTGGTGGGGGACTAGGTACTATTCTCACCGGATACTTTTCCATGTTGTCTGCACAATTCAGTCGCGCTTTGCAATGTTTGTGCATTGCAATCGGCAGAAGAAAAATTTTTGTTGACACTGTCCCTATCTTGGGCCATGTGTTTATGGATAAAAGAGGTGTTAAAGCCAACACCCAGTAAATGTTCTTGAAAAATTCCATTAGGGTCGAACCCTTTTAACCTTTCAGTGTACGTTAGGTTCAATTTCTTGAAATGGGCGACAAACTCATCAATCTTGTTGATGTTTCTACACACGAAGTCTCCAACTTTCCAGGGCAGAGGAATGAACTATTTTTTTTTTTCTTGTCATGGAAAAAATGCAACTAGTGGTTGTATTGCCTTGCTATTTCTGAAACAAACATCTTGTCCGTGATGTGGCATGGAAGGAAGGCAGGATTTTCCTTAGAGCCAAATATCATGAGCACACTGTGATTTTCCTCTTGTTCAAGTGTGCCCTTTCTGTTCAAAAACTTGGTTGCCTGGCCAGACATCCGCGAAGCATCCTTGCCTAATAGTAAATCTTTGAAAACTAAGACAAAGCCATTAAAAACTTCATAAAAACAATGGACGGCCTTGTGCCTCCATAGGCCCTCATGCCAGAATGTTACTGGGTCAAATCCACAGTTTATTTTAATTGAAAGAGAAAGTTTTGGAAACGAACAACAATACACAATTGCGAAAATCAAGTACGATGACATATAAAATTTATTTGATTCTTTGAATCGTGACAAATGGGAACAGAGCTCAATGGAAATTAGGTTCCCCCAATCGAAAATGTGTTGCTCGTTGACTTTGAAATACAAAATATAAATAATTATATGGGAAATGCTTGTTGTGGATGCCTGTCTCGTTATTCTTGTAAACAACCAAGCAATTTCCCAGAATGGATTTCTAAAGGAACTTACCTGCAGCCTTGTGATATCTTCAGTAATTTTTGTCAGGTCTTCGAGGAAGTCAACTAAGATGTCCAACCCATTATGATGTTTTTCTGGAAACTACTTGCAGTCTTGTCCTCTGAACGTCAATGTTGGTTTCGACAATTTTAACATCTCACGGAAGACCTGAGGTGACAAAGAAACAAGAGAGTGGTCATGCAGTGGAATAATTCTTTTGCCTGGAATATATTTTTCGGCGTACCAAGAGACCACCTCCTTACAATCAAAAACCTCAGGGACGCAGCCTACATGAGCAATTCCAAAGGTCCAAATCACTCTGTTCTGGGCAGAACGGGATGAATAGTAAAAGTATGCCCTGGACCAGTGGAAGGTCTAGTCCTCTTGTGCGAACATATTTACTGTATCTCCACAAAACTGCTCTCGACTTGCTTCCATAGTCTACAAGAACGTTTATTTGTTCCAGACAATGAATGAAATGAAAAGTTGGAAGGGATAATATAACCCTGGGAAAATTTTGGTCGAAAGCATGTGAATGGGAGATGTCCTCGAGACTTTCGTTGATTAATGACAATTTGGACAACTATTGCATGATGCATTGTTAACATTAAACAGTAGTAATTGCATACATAGAAATGTGAACATGGTGGATATTGCAATGAGTGATTAAGCATTGTATATTACTTGAGTGGGCCAACACGATGACGCATGTTCGAGATGAACAATCGGAAGGGACAAAATAACTCTATGCACATCTTGGTTTAATTGGTAATAATGGGATATCTCCTCGAGATTTTTGCCCATTAATGACAATGTTGACGGTTCCTGCATGGTCAGTTGTTACCATGAAAGGTTTCTAATTGCATAGTAAGAAAGGACGGAGGTTGCGAGCAGGGGAAAAAAACTGCTACAAAATAGGGTTGCAAGGTACAACCATTGAAGGTGAGGAGGAGAGGGTCAAATTGTATGTCTCAGAACTTTTTGAGTGAAATACGCATAACAACGAAGAGGGTATGGTAAGACAGCCAGAAGGACAGGAAGTTAGTGGGGATGGAAGGCAACAAGAGATACTTTGAAACATGTGTGAGCAGTGGTAGAGTGAAGGTTGTGAGTTCGATGAGCCCGCGCTGGAATTGTAGATCATAGAAGTTTTGAGTGAAAGATGTTCATGACACAACAAGAAGCAGAGTTTGAAACCGCGAACCCGCAAACCATGGCCATAAAATTGGCCAAGTATGGAGAGCAATAACATTCGGTTGGATTCGTCGTGTGATTATATAGATGGAGATAAAGATATCTCAACCGGCCAAGGCTGGAACCCGCGTTTATAGATAGGCGACTAAGTATATAACGACAAAGCGATAATACAAGGGAAGAAGAAAAGGGGAAAAGGACCAACGAATCCATGGTGGAATTGTAAATCACGGAAATTTTGAGTGCAATATGTATATCAAGGAACAAGAAGCAGTAGAGTTCAAATGCGCAAACCCGAAACACTGACTAAGAATTGGAGATTTCGTGAACCCGTTTCGTATTGTTGTGTGCAACTGTCACTTGTAAGAGTAATTAGTAAGATCATAACCAATGTATATTAGCAAGCAAATTTGTGAACCATGGCATAGTGAAGCTTGCAAGTTTGAGGGGCTCTTGGTAGAATTGTAGATTGCCAACCCAACAACCGCGGCCATAAAATTGGCTAAGTATGGAAAGCAATAGAGGTCGGTCGGATTCCTGGTGTGATTATATAGATGGAGATAAAGAAGTCAACCCGCCAATATTGGAACCCTCGATTATATAAAGGAAACCAAGTATATAACCAAAGAGCCATAATACAGGGGAAGAAGAAAAGGGAAAAAGGACAAAGGATTCGGTGGTGGAATTGTAGATCACGTAAATTTTGAGTAGAAGATGTGAACCCAGTAGTTGATTTGTATATTGCGGAGGGTTGGATGCCAACTAAGGCAACGATGGATACTTTAAAACATTTGTGAACCGTGGTACAACAAAGCTTGATGCCAACCCGAAACAGTATCCAAGAGTTGCACATTTAGTGAACCCGCCAATAGTAGGATCCAAAACAGGTTGAGAACGTGTGTGTAGAAGACGCAAGTCGCCGACGTTCAACTTTTATCGTTCCGAACATTTGAATGAATAATTTGTAACACGGAAGAGCATACGATGTCCGAACCCAGTAGCCAATTTGTATATTGTGCAGGATGAGATGCCACCTGTTTCGTACCTGTGTCCAGTTCTCACTAGTAAGAGCTAATTTAGTATCAAAAATAATTTCTTAGATTCTATTAGATACTTCATAGGGATTAGCATCGGTAAACAATGGTAATATCAACCCCGCTAGCATTGTTTGGAGGACACGGAACAATAGAAGTGCAATGTTGAGTCAGCCAGTCTGCAAGTCCACTTGTCAATTTGTATATCACGGAATTCTGGGTGCTATTTGCAACACACGCAACAATGGAGGCCCAATTTTGAGCCTGCCTGCCTGAGAACCCGTGATCAAAAATGTCACCAGGTATGGAATGCAGAATTCGTACATGCTCTATAAGATATCAACCCGGCAACGAGAGGATCCAAAACAAGATGAGAAGGTGTCTGCAGAGGAGGCAAGGCTCGGACCTTCTAATTGTATCGCTCCTAACAGTTGAATGCATAATCTGTAACATGGAAGAGAGGACGATGTCGGAATCCGGTAGTCAATTTGTATATTGCGAAGAGTGCAATTCCAACTGTTTCGTACCTCTGTGTCCAGTTGTCACTACTAAGAGCTAATTTAGTATTCAAAATATTTTTTTAGATACTGTTAGATACTTCGTAGGGACTACCATCCAAAAACAATGGCAATTTCCACCCTGCCAGTTATGCATTCTGTGTGTCAATTTCTATATCGCAGAACTGGGAGCACTATTTGGAGGACACAGAACAATAGAAGTGAATTGTTGATTCAGTCAGTCCATAGGTTCTCTTGTCAATTTGTATATCACGGAACTATGGGTGCTATTTGCAGGCCACGGAACAATGGAGACCCAATTTTGAGCCTGCCTGCCCGAGAACCCGCGATCCAAAATGTCGCTAGGTATGGAATGCAGAATTTGTACATGCTCTATAAAATATCATGTCCATATGTTATAGTCCCATAATACACGGGAAGAAAATAAGGGAAAAAGGACAGAGGAGTTCGCAGTGGAAGTGTAGATAATACTTGGGAAGAAGAGAAGGGAAAAAGAACTAAGTATCTCATAGAAGAACATCTAGTGTTTGATTATTAATGCAAATGCTTGTGAATCCCTGCTAAGTTGTCATCAGTTAAGCCATAAATTTCAGATCACGGAAGTATCTTTCGTATCACTGTGTCCACTTGTCACTAGTAAGATCATTGTTGATGTATATCAGGAAGGACGCGAAGTTGTTGGGGATGGAAAACAGGAACATATACTTTGAACAAACTTAATGTATACGAGGAACCCGCAGTGGAATTGTAGATCATGGATGTTTTGAGTGCAAGATGTATATAGCGGAACGATAAGCAGCTGGGTTCGCAAGCGCAAGTGCCGCAGCGGTGAACATAAAATTGGCTAAGTATGGAAAAGAACAGTGGTCGATCGGATCCATGGTTCGAGGATATAGATGGAGATGTTAAGGCATGAATTGTAGATCACTAGTAAAAGAATTAACTGCAAATCATTGAAGTTCTTTGGCTACAACATGTATATGACGAAACAGGGGACATAGGTGGTGGGTGCCGCGAACCCGGGGCCTGCTACCCAGATAACTGGCTAAGTATTGGACAAGACAAAGTTTTGATATCTATTTCAATATTTTTCATACTAGTATCTATCAATGGAGAAAGTTTTCATGTTTATATGAATAGTATTCATACTAATATATATTAATGGATCATTTATGTTTCAAATGCAAATGATTTCCCAATTTGCAAGATTCTCTTCGGCTTGCAAATTTCGTTGAAACCACGAAAATTTTGACTGCAAGCTAAACATAGCGCAATAAGAAACATGAACTTGAATTGTGGTCTAAACGAGATCAACTCCTTATCATCTATTCATCTTGTATTCATTGCAATGACATCAGCAAACGTCGGCTCTCCATAAACATCAATATCTAAATTAAATTAAATGCAATCAAAATTTGGTGTGACTTTAAGTAATTAAAGCATAAATTGCAGACCACGGAAGTTCTTAGGCTGCAACGTGTATATGACGGAGCAGTGAACATAGTTGTTTAATACCACAAACCCAAACATAATTGCCTAAGCTTTGCCAAAGAGGAATTTTTTTGTATTTATTCCAATTGTACTGATATTAGTATATATGCACGGATATTATCAAATAGAAAAAGCTACAATATATCCAACATACTTCACAGGAACATTGCGTCAATAGTTCAGCTGTGTTGTTGTAATTCATTAATTATTCTTAAATGTAAAATGTAAAGAAAGAACACAACAAGTTTTATTTAGATAGAAGTAGTGGGCAGCAGAAATGAAAGGTTGTCCTTCATGTTTAACGACACAGGGGAAGAAGGTACAAAATACAATTAAAACAAATACCAGAAATTGGAAAATACTATTAAAATATAAACCAAAATTATTCTATATTCAAATAAGATGGGTTACAAAATACAGCTGAGGCTATTTGCGACAATAATTGTGATTTCGCCTGCCCTCGACCAATAAAAAATATGTACATTGATGAAGCTTCTTCATAATTTTCTTGACAGCCGGAAGGACAGGAAGTTAGTGGGGATGGAAGGAAACGAGAGAAACTTTGAAACATGTGTGAGCAGTGGTAGAGTGAAGGTTGCGAGTTCGATGAGCCCGCGCTGGAATTGTAGATCAAAAAAGTTTTGAGTGCAAGATGTACATGACGCAACAAGAAGCAGAGTTCGAAACCGTGAACTCGCCAACCGTGGCTATAAAATTGGCCAACTATGGAGAGAAATACCGTTCGGTCGGATTCGTCATGTGATTATATAGATGGAGATAAAGATATCTCAACCAGCGAAGGCTGGAACCTGCGTTTATATATAAGCGACTAAGTATATAACGACAAAGCGATAATACAAGGGAAGAAGAAAAAGGAAAAAGGACCAACGAATCCTCGGTGGAATTGTAAATCACGGAAATTTTGAGTGCAATATGTATATCACGGAACAAGAAGTAGCAGAGTTCGAATGCGCGAACTCGAAACACTGACTAAGAATTGGAGATTTCGTGAACCAGTTTCGTATTGCTGTGTGCAGCTGCCACTTGTAAGAGTAATTAGTAAAGGCATAACTAATGTATATTAGCAAGCACATTTGTGAACCGTGGCACAGTGAAGCTTGCGAGTTCGAGGAGCCCGCAGTAGAATTGTAGATTGCCAACCCAACAACTGCGGCCATTAAATTGGCTAAGTATGGAAAGCAATAGCGGTCAGTTGGATTCCTGGTGTGATTATATAGATGGAGATAAAGAAGTCAGCCCGCCAATGCCAGAACCCGCAATTATACAAAGGCAACCAAGTATATAACCAAAGAGCCATAATACAGGGGAAGAAGAAAAGGGAAAAAGGACAAAGGAGTCGGTGGTGGAATTGTAGATCACAGAAATTTTGAGTAGAAGATGTGAACCCAGTAGTCGATTTGTATATTGTGGAGGGTCAGATGCCAATTGAGGCAGCGACAGATAATTCAAAACATTTGTGAACCGTGGTACAACAAAGCTTGATGCCAACCCGAAATAGTATCCAAGAGTTGCACATTTAGTGAACCCGCCAACAGTAGGATCCAAAATAGGTTGAGAACATGTGTGCAAAAGATGCAAGTCACCGACGTTCAAATTGTATCATTCCGAACATTTGAATGCATAATTTGTAACACGGAAGAGCAGACGATGTCCGAACCCAACAAACAATTTGTATATTGCGCAGGGTGCGATGCCACCTATTTCGTACCTGTGTCTAGTTCTCACTAGTAAGAGATGATTTAGTATCGAAAATAATTTCTTAGATTATGTTAGATACTTCATAAGGATTAGCATCGGTGAAAAATGGCAATATCAACACTGCCAACCTTGCATTCTGTGTGTGAATTTGTATATTGCGGAACTCAAAGCGTTGTTTGGAGAACACAGAACAATAGAAGTGCAATGTTGAGTCAACCAGTCCACAGGTCCTCTTGTCAATTTGTATATCACGAAATTCTGGGTGCTATTTGCAACACACGCAACAATGGAGGCCCAATTTTGAGCCCGCTCGCCCGAGAACCCACGATAAAAAATGTCTCCAAGTATGGAATGTAGAATTCGTACATGCTCTATAAGATATCAACCAGGAAACGGGAGGATCCCAAACAGGCTGAGAAGGTGTCTGCAGATGAGGCGAGGCTCAGACCTTCTAATTTTATCGCTCCTAATAGTTGAATGCATAATCTATAACACGGAAGAGAGGACGATGTCGAAATCCAATAGTCAATTTGTATATTGCGGAGAGTGAAAATCCAACTGTTTCGTACCTCAGTGTCTAGTTGTCACTACTAAGAGCTAATTTAGTATTCAAAATATTTTTTTAGATACTGTTAGATACTTCATAGGGACTACCATCCGTAAACAATGGCAATTTCCACCCCGCCAGTCCTGCATTCTGTGTGTTAATTTCTATTTCATGGAACTAGGAGCATTGTTTGGAGGACACAGAACAATAGAAGTGAAATGTTGATTCATCTAGTCCACAGGTTCGCTTGTCAATTTGTATATCGGAGAACTCTGGGTGCTATTTGTAGGCCACGAAACAATGGAGACCCAATTTTGAGCCCGCCTGCCCGAGAACCCGCTATCCAAAATGTTGTTAGGTATGGAATGCAGAATTTTTACATGCTCTATAAAATATCATGTCTATATGTTATAGTCCCATAATACACGGGAAGAAAATAAGGGAAAAAGGAGTATCTCGTAGAAGAACATGTAGTGTTTGATTATTAATGAAAATGCTTGTGAATCCCTGCTGAGTTGTCACCAGTTAAACCATAAATTGCAGATCACGGAAGTATCTTTCGTATCACTGTGTCCACTTGTCACTAGTAAGAGCATTGTTGATGTATATCAGGAAGGATGCGAAGTTGTTAGGGATGGAAAGAAGGAACAGATACTTTGAACGAACTTAATGTATACGAGGAACCCGCAGTGGAATTATAGATCACGGATGTTTTGAGTGCATGATGTATATAGCAGAACGATAAGCAGCTAGTTTTGCAAGCATCAGCCCCGCAGTGGCAAACATAAAATTGGCTAAGTATGGAAAAGAAAAGTGGTCGGTTGGATCCGTGGTTCGAGAATATAGATGGAGATGTTAAGGCATGAATTCCAGATCACTAGTAAAAGAATTAAGTGCAAATCATTGAAGTTCTTTGGCTACAACATGTATATGACGAAACAGGGGACATAGGTGGTGGGTGTAATGAACCTGAGGCCTACTGCCCAGATAAATGGCTAAGTATTGGCCAAGACAAAGTTTTGATATCTATTTCAATATTTTTCATACTAGTATCTATCAATGGAGAAAGTTTTCATGTTTATCTGAATAGTATTCATACTAATATATATTAATAGATCGTTTATGTTTCAAATGCAAATGATTTCCCCATTTGCAAGATGCTCTTCGACTTGCAAATTTCGTTGAAACCACGAAAATTTTGACTGCAAGCTAAACATAGCGCAATAAGAAACATGAACTTGAATTGTGGTCTAAACAAGATCAACTCCTTATCATCTATTCATCTTGTATTCGTTGCAATGACATCAGCAAACGTCGGCTCTCCATAAACATCAATATCTAAATTAAATTAAATGCAATCAAAATTTGGTGTGACTTTAAGTAATTAAATCATAAATTGCAGACCACGAAAGTTCTTAGGCTGCAAGATGTATATGAAGGAATAGTGGACATAGTTGCTTAATACCGCAAACCCAAACATAATTTCCTAAGCTTTGCCAAAGAGGAAGTTTTTTGTATTTATTCCAATAGTACTGATATTAGTATATATGCACGGATATTATCAAATAGAAAAAGCTGCAATATATCCAACATACTTCACAGGAACATTGCGTCAACAGTTCAGTTGTGTTGTTGTAATTCATTAATTATTCTTAAATGTAAAATGTAAAGAAAGAACACAACAGGTTTTATTTAGATAGAAATAGTGGGCAACAGAAACGAAAGGTTGTCCTTCTTGTTTAACGACACAGGGAAAGAAGGTACAAAATACTATTAAAAAAAATAGAAGAAATTGGAAAATACTATTAAAATATAAACCAACATTATTCTATATTCAAATAAGATGGGTTACAAAATACAGCTGAGGCTATTTGCGACAACAATTGCGATTTCGCCTGCCCTCGACCAATAAAAAATATGCACATTGATGAAGCTTCTTCATAGTTTTCTTGACGTTCAAGCTCTTTCTTCGTAAAAAAAGGGTTTTGTACTTAATCGGTGCTGCCAAGTACATCTATCCCAGTTTTTTGATTACCTTGTCTGTAGGTAGTGACTGGTATTCTCGCTATATCCGATCATCTATTTGGTTGAGAAGCCTGCCTAAGGATTTGTATGTGGAACTTCTTTGCTTTATTACAGTAAATTGAAAGAAATGTCCAATCCAAATGAAAAATGCAAATCTGTTGAGGTACATAACTTCTTTGGGCAGCAGAGGTGTGGCAAGTGCATCAAATGGTACAGAATGCACCATCACAGGGCTGGAAAGTGTATCAAATGTTACAGATATCATTAGAATATATCTTTCCTCACAGCGGTGGAGGTACGGAGGCCGACAGAAAGGTCTGGAATGTTCGGAGGTCACGCCAAATATGTGGAGTCTGCAACTACATCCAGAGGAAACCGAACAAACTTTGACAAAGAACATATCTTTCTGTCAAGTCAGCTACCAGACCCACATGCAGGTCATCAAACTATGAAATAGAAACTTTTGTAGTGATAATATGTCATTTTATCTACCCATATAGTTTATGTTACCCGCCTCTAAGGTAGACAAATAGTAGTGCAATCTCTACAATTCGATACACTTTCCAAATTTGTGTTATTGGAAGAAGCTATATACTTAAACGAAGAACTATTTTTCACGTGACCTCAAAATCCATTACAATTCCCAACAAGAAAACAAAGAATTTCAACCAACAAATCTCCAGGCAGCCTTTTCAACCAATCAAAGCATCGAAGACAAGGAGAACACCAACCAGAACATACTTGTTCTTTTTTCTTCATCCTCTTTGAGTTTCTCCTATATAATAGAGTTTTTTTTTTACTCAAAGCTCATGTCACATAAAACCAGCCTGTCTTATTTCATGTGCCCCTCAATCACATCTCTAAGTTGTCTTACATGTCCATGACCAAGAACATTAGAACGAAGGCACCCTAAAGTACAACTCTTTGATGATAGAGAGAAATGGCAATAAGTATTTAAAACAAACGTTGGATGGTCTTCCATAGATTTTGTGTTGATTCACTTTAATGATAGATGTTCTCGATATTTTCACTTATTAATGTCAATCTTTTTGAATACGTACTTTGAATAGTGACTAGCAGCACGTATTAAAATTTCCATATCCGAGCAGATTCTCAAATATGACATCTAAGATATGCAAAATATTAAAGAGGGACATGACGTTAAGGCCTCTGTTGGCGACACATTCGTGAACTATGCTGAAGATTTTAAGAAAACTAAAACTGCACAAGCAAAAAAAACAAAAAAAAAATATTTTCGCAAATTCAAAATGCAGGCAAAAAGAAATTATCAGATCCCATAATATTCGCCTGTCTATTCATTTTAATGGGAGGTGTCCTCGAGCTTTCCAGTTATTAAAGTCCATCTTTTCGAACCTGTCTGGTCAGTTCTGACTTTTGAAAACATATTTAATGTGTATTGGGAAGCACTGAAGGTAGCGGGGATGGATCCCTATGTAATAGACGTTACTACTATTTTTATGTTTTTTGTTGAGGACCGTATCTAAAATGTACGTAAAGAAAAGTAATTCGAGAATGCTAGTTTTTTTGCACCAGCCCTTCAAGTTCAAATACTTCGCAAGTCTGATTGTCAATTTGTATATCGCGGAACTCTCCATGCTATTTGTAGGATACAGAACAACATAAACCAAACTTAAAGCCCGCCACCCCAAGAACCCGCGATCCAAAAAATGCTTACTATTTTTTTTGTGTGTTTTTTGTCCACCAGGGTATGTAAAACGTATGTAAAGTAAACTATTTTGAGAATTCTAATTTTTTTGGACATGACGCCCTTCAAATTAAAATAGTCTACAAGTCCAATTGTCAATTTGTATATCGCAGAACTCTCCGATTGTCAATTTTCAACCGCCTACCCTGAGAACCCATGATGCAAAAACTGGCTAACTATGGGATGAGGGCTCCATCCATGCTTTATATATCTACTTTATAAAATTACATATTTCCTATGTTTAAATTATGTTGTCCAGGAGCCCTTCTTATAAAGAAAATTAATTCAAAAATGCTAATGTATACACCATAGTTTGTTACAACCTATCCGCGAAGCCACGTCCATAAAACTGGCCAAGTATGGAACCGAAATGCAGTCGGTCGGAATGATGGTGGAACTCTTTGTGCTATTTGCAGGGCACGGAACAACAGAAGCCCAATTTTCAGCCTGCCACCCCGAGAACCTGCAATCATTAACTTATGTTGTACAGGAAACGTATAATTTCATAAATTGCATTCTCTTCTGTCCAGGAGGCCTTCCTTTAAAGAAAACTAATTCGGGAAAGATAATGTATACACCGAACACGACCGATCATAGTTCGATAGAACCTATTGGCGAAGTTGCGTCCCTAAAACTGGCTAAGTATGCAACCGATGGCGATCAGTCGAAATAACCACAGAAATGCAAGAAACTAGAGTCAAACACAGTTTACAATAGGAAAGTAAAACGGAGAGAATAGGTATATCTCCCACACAGAAAAAGGCATTGTCATAACTATGAAACCATAGTAACAGAGAATCAATGGAAAAATCAACGGCAACTATGAAATATATTTTCAGGCCAACAAATTCTGCTTCAACTCATAACAGATGCAATTTACATCGCCTCCAATTCTTTAGTCTATTATTTTATCCTAATAGTATTCTATGCAAATTGCATTGTAAAAAAATCAAATTAAAATAGTCTGCAAGTCCTATTGTCAATTTGTATATCGCGGAACTCTTTGATTGTCAATTTTCAGCCACCTACCCTGAGAACCCGCAATGTAAAAACTGGCCAAGTATGGGATGAGGGATTCGTGTATGCTTTATATATCTACTTTATAAAATTACATATTTCCTATGTTTTATTTATGTTGTCCAGGAAACCTATAATTTGATAAATTGCATTCTCTTCTGTCCAGGAGGCCTTCTTTTAAAGAAAATTAATTCGGGAAAGCTAATGATCGGAATGATTGCGTAACTCTCTGTGCTATTTACAAGGCACGGAACAACAGAAGCCCAATTTTCAGCCCGCCACCCCCAGAACCCACCAGCATTAACTTATGTTGTCCAGGAAACCTATAATTTCATAAATTGCATTCTCTTTTGTCCAGGAGACCTTCTTTTAAAGAAAACTAATTCGGGAAAGATAATGTTTACACTGAACACGACCTGTCATAGTTCGATAGAACCTATTGGCGAAGCCACGTCCATAAAACTGGCTAAGTATGCAACCGAACGACGGTTGGTCAAAATGACCGCAGAAACGTGAGAAACTAGAGTCAAACGCATTTTACAACAGGAAAGTAAAAGGGAGAGAAGAACTAT
This sequence comes from Picea engelmannii, assembly GCA_009831015.1. NCBI lineage: Eukaryota > Viridiplantae > Streptophyta > Pinopsida > Pinales > Pinaceae > Picea > Picea engelmannii. The sequence goes on along the minus strand of ML787514.1, from coordinate 702,338 downwards.
ATCTCCCACACAACAAAAGGCATTCTCATAACTATAAAACCATAGTAACACAGAATCCATGGAAAAAGCATCGACAGCTATGAAATATATTTTGAGACCGACAAACTCTGCTTGAACGTGTAACAAATGCAATTTACATCGCCTACAATTCTTTACTCTATTATTTTATCTTAATAGTATTCTACGCAAACTGCAGTGCAAAAAAAATGTAACCAAAGATCCAACCACAAATAAAGCTTCCCAACATTGCAAACCCTGGGCAAACAAGAACAAGCTCCAAATAACAACCAAACTAACAAGCACCAAAAGGCCCAATTACAGGCGCAGGACCAAAACCCTGCAAAGTCGTATCAAGCAACACTAAACATCATATAGCGAAGAAAGAAGCAAGCAGTAAAGTCGAATCAAGCAACAATAAACAACATACAACAAAGAAAGAAGCAAGCAACAACCACCCCCCAGGAACGATGTTGTTCCAATTGCGATTGAAGAAACCCAAACTTGAAAACTACAAAAACATGAACACGCAAGCAAGAACAACGACAGCATGCAAATAAGGAATCAGTGACATGCAAAAAACAAGCATGGACCAGTGAACCAGCAATGACGCTGGAGCATATAAATTTTAAAAACGGAAGAAAATGTCTTTTAACAAGCATGTTAAGTAACCATTCAACACTACCAAGCATGTTAGGTAAACATTTAAGTCTGTCAGGAATGCACTGTAAACATTTAAGAAAAAAATTCAATGCGGCAGGTCTCTCACGTATCCCAAATAAATAATTATATTTTTTGTAACAATAGTTCGAACACCAAAGAATGTATTGGAAAGCCAAACTTTCAATATGCCACCATATCAAACATCTCCATAAATTTACCTAGCATAAAATGCTAAACCAAACATTCGAATTAATGCTAGCATTAATCCACCTTCGACGAATGCATAACAAAATATATGATTCAAAAAGACCATATACGATCAAATACTTTTGATATGCCAACATATATAACATTGGGAATAGCGAAGCCGGCAATAAGACCTCCAATCCCTTGTCCAATCATATCATGACAAATATGGTATTTTTTTTTATAGAAAAATCGATGTTTTCAGTTCCCTGGTCCCAACAATACATAATATGGAAATATTTCTGGTGAAAGGACATACTAATGTGAAGTCAATGATTTATCGATCGCTATAGTCCCTCTACGCCTACGGCAGGGACTAATAAGAATGGAAACATTATGAAGATGATGGATAGATTTTGTGTATTTTTATAAAGACTAATGATTTTGAAAATTATGGTAAAGAAGATAATGGTGATGCAAGAAAAAATAGAGATTATGTCAGTGTTTTGTTAGTGTTTTTTTTTTCATTTTTCAATACAATTAACTATCATTAGTTGTAAGTTTACATAGGCATCCCTAAGTTCCTAAAAAATTATATTTTGTTAATTTTGGGCCTCTTCCATTGTTATATATAGTGGTCTTCCTCTTGTATTGTATAACATCATATATACAGATCTATTTTTATGTTGTTGTTTTGTTCTATGGATTTTAGGCTCATTTACAATCTGGGTTAGACTATATGGTATTGAAGTAGGATTTTCCTTCCCTACTTGCTTGTGTGACAACATATTCAACTCTCATTTATCCGCTACCTAGCTTTGGCCCTTGAATCTTGTTATTGGATTGGATTTCATTTACTTCTGCATCATGGCCTTCATTCTCAAATTGCGGCATTGTTTCCTTGATCTAGAGACTTGTGACTCTCCTTTTATGACATTATGGATTTTCATCTTCAATGTCTATAACATACCTCACTATTTGATCTATTTAACAATATATGTGAATGGTGATGTCCATGGCATTACTCATGAATTTATATGATTGTCAGAAGTCGTTCCATCTCTCATCGGGGGTGAAGTCGATATGTTGTTCTCTATGTGGAGTTGTCACTCATATCATGGAACCATACAATGTTTCTTTACCTCGAGGCTACCATCACTACCATATATTGGCTCATCCTTCCCTCGCAAACGGTCCTCAACACTAGTCACCCATGTTGCCTCCTTCCCATGACAAGAAGAAAGTGATCATCTACAAAATTTCTTACAAGTATTCCCAACACAAATTGAAGGGTTGCTTGAATGACTATATAAAGTACTTTTTAATCAATAAATTCAAATATCCTTGTCTTCTAATGGAAAGGGTATTTCTATTGGTTCAATTGCATTGGTATCACTTGTAGGATTTGGATCCTTTGCCAATTGTGCTATAATTCAAACTATGGATTTTTTTATTCCAAAAGTGTGTTGGGAAACATTTACTGGATATTTTTTCATCCTATTACCAATTATTTTGCATGATCAGTGATCATGGAGAGATTACTTATCGATGTCTTGCATGTGAAGGAATTTGTGTTTTTGGAGGTTCATGGCATAATTGTTTGCCAATTTTATTGTATTTGGACGTTGTCGACAATGTTTTTTTCGTAACTCTTCAATGAAGCCTCCATTTTATGTCTTCTTTGAAGCATTGGTAATAGCATTCCTCTCTCTTTCCAACAATTCATTGCATGCCACATTTGATGCCTTTTTTGAGATTCTTTCTTTTTTCTCATAGGTTGGATAAATTAAGATAATTGATTCTTGGTGTGCAATGCTTCCTCATGTGATTCTTTCTTCTTAACCATTTTTCAACATCAACTACTTTTTAAGAGTGAGCCTCATATCGAGCACCAATTCCTATTTTGACTCAATAGTCGTAGTAGCTAGCAACCCATACACTCTGATGAAATGGATTGGAATCCATAAGAACACTCATATTATGATGTTTTTGTTGATTGTGCATTTTGATTTTGGACTCATTTTAAAGGATCAGACTCTTTGCTTGACAATTTTGAAATTTGTTGTTTGGATTTCTACATGGATCTTTGATGGCCTTGATAGCTTGGGGATACCTAGACATATTTAGAGTTTTGTGCATACTTCATTTTTGTACCTTTTAGTGTTTCCAAGCCTCATTTCTCATTTGATGGTTGATGGTGATTTCTTATGTTCAAAGCCTTTGTTATTGTTCCTTGCTAGCACCTTTTTTCTGAATCATTTATGTGGTGGTTGTCGTGTTTTCCATTCTCATGCCTCTGCAATTGAACCTCTTATGCTTCATAATTCAAATAAGCTCATCAAGGTTACTTGGATCTCCTCTTCAAATTTTTGGTCATACTTCATTATTGGAACTTTGAGCCCCCTCAAGACTTCTTCTATTGTCATTCAATGTGTCATTATGAGATCTTCAGTTTAAGATCCAATTCCATTTTCAACACTGGCATTTTTTTCTCTTTTGTAGAAGGGTTTTTCATGTGGTTCTTCTCCTTTTCTCCACTTGTGAGAGTCTATTTTATATTTGGATACCTAATAAGGCGTTGTTGTCAAGACCCAACTTTTTCTTATGTTTCCTCCTTGCACTTCATTTAAGGGGGCATGCTAATGTCTTTTTCCTATTTTCCAATATAACCAACTATTGTTAGTTGTAAGCTTGTGTAGGCATCCATAACTACGCAGACAATTATCTTTTTCTAACATTATCCCTCTTCCTTTATTATATATAGTAGGCATCCTCTTGTATTGTATAATAATAGATATACAAATATGTTTTCTTGTTTTTGTTTTGTTCCTCACATTTCATTTAAGGCAGCATGTTAGTGTCTTTTTCCCATTTTCCAATACAACCAACTATTGTTAGTTGTAAGCTTATGTAGGCATCCCTAACTGTGGAGGCAACTATATTTTTCTAACACTATGCCTCTTCCATTGTTATATATAGTAGGAAATATCTTGTATTGTATAATATTAGATATAGAGATCTATTTTCTTGTTTTTATTTTGTTTTATGGAGTCTAGGGTCATTTACGATCTCAGTTAGACCTATATTTCTACAAGTTAAAATATGTGAATACAACTGATTAACTCCAACTAGATATTCCCTCGGATGGGGTGGCACCTAGCCCTCAAGAAACACTCATCACACATGCGTTCGATGTATTTAACGCTCACGACCGCTACCCTTCTTCCCTGTCAACTCAATATGTGTAGCATTCACTCAAGAAGGGGGGTAGTGCGCATGCACATGAAGGAGGTTTTAATGGCGCACATACAAAAACGGTTGAGGCTCATCATAGAAGGTACGAGGAAGCTCGGTGCCATCACTTCAGTCTTTATGGAAACTTTCCCTGTTACTTCAGTTGTTTTCATGGAGGTAAAGCATAGCCATTGTTATTTCATTCTAGATTCGCATTCAGTTTCCCATTTCTCCCATGGTCTTTCTCCCTTTTGGTGTTGGGATATAATTCTCGTCTATGTCTCTCCAATGTCGCGCGAATAGGGAAAGACGAAGCGTGGGCTGACCTATTACAATTTTGCAGACCAACATCATCGATCGAGCCCCTCTTCATCCCTCTCTCTGCCCCCTATTCCCTTCATTAGACATGTTGGCCCTACCCAGTCTGATCAGAATTGGATTGATGAATACAATGCAGTTACATACATCGAGGAAGAAATCCCTATAGTTCCCCCCCAAGCCCCTTTAGACTCTCTCTTGTGCACTGTTTCGGACCCTTAGGAACCCCTGTTCAATTCAGAACAACTGCCTCAAAGTGTCGACCCTATGGCAGAATTGGGTGGTTATCTGGTTGAGGAAGAGATTCCTCCAGAATGGCTGGAGGAAACAAATATGTTGATTGCACCAGTTGTTAATGAGCCTCCAAACGTTGTAGCCCCTGTTGTTGGATTACTGAGAGGGGGGGTGAATCAGTGATAGAGCAATTTAACCTTTTTTAACCACATAATCCAAGTGTTATATCAATGAATCATTATCATCCAATAATTGCAGAGTAAATAAGCAATGAACAAATGAACAAACATACACATACATAGTACACCAGTGTTTTATGTGGAAACCCAAATCGAGAGAAAACCACATAATGTTTTTTCTTATATGTCTTGAAGAATTACATTCATTGGAAGCACCAACTTCCTTTGTTTTCCAGCTGCAACTGGAAGGAGGCTCCAACCCCATAGTTTCTCAAGCTACAACCCGAGGGAAGCTCCAACTCCCCAATTCTCTAGCTACAACCAGAATGAGACTACAACCCCCTATGTTCTCTGGCTACAACCACCTATCCTTGCCCCGTCCTGCCACCCTGAAATAGAAGCAGAATGATGAAACCACTGTCAACCTATCACTCTGAGATATACAGTTGTAAAACTGTACCAATAAATCTGAACCATGCATCAACCTGTACCTCAACTTGTAATCAACCTGTACCATAAACAAGTGCATCAACCATGCACCAACATGTACCAAATAACCTGTAATCAACCTGTACCATAAACAAGTGCATCCAACCATGTACCAAGTATGTACCAATCATTTGTAAACTACTCATCAACTATGACTCATCAATATGTACCAACATCATAAACTATACACCTCATGTATGTGCCAACTCATCAACTACTTGTCTCAACCATGTACTCAACATGTACCTCAACCAAAATCCCTCATTAATTTCATCATCCAAATATGATTTGTAGATCTATAATTTACTAGGTTTATATGATCACATTCCTACAAACCTTCCTTAACTCCAACAACAATAGACTAGCATTTTCATCAAACTTTTATTTAGTCTCACATGCCTAGTTTTGGATTAGTCAACAACCTTAACTTGAAGTAATCATAATTTTGTACCTGTAATGTATAAAGATCTAAAACTGATACACAATATTATTCAGTGTGTTTAATGCAATTCCTCCAGGTGTCACTACTTGGAACCTCTCATAAAAAGAGTTATAGCAAAAATGACATACCTTGTTGAATCCTGTCTTATTCTAGAGAGCGGCCTTGTAGAGTGTGCCCTGCACGGAATATTTATTGAATTGATATGAAACTTTTACACAACATACTACAGACTGTACCCTAATCAACACATTTGGTTTCACTAAATTTTGATATCTTATGAAGAATTTATGACGTTTTTACCTGAAACACATGTTTTTTACTAGTTTCAGGACTAGCCACAAACCTTATTTTCCACGAAGTGTAAATCCAAAAATACAATGACCCACAAGCTGAATTTTTTACCACAGATACTGGGATATGTTTTCTCAATGGCATAGAAATTTCACTTTCTGGATCATTATAGAAAAAAAGTTAGAGCGAAAATGGTGAGATGACCTGTAAATAACATACCTTAGAAAACACCATCAAAAGAATTTATCCTTCCTTGCATTTCGGCCTTCTTTTCTTCACCTTCCCTCAAAATTTTGGCTTAGATATCCTTGGTTACCTTAGACACCTATAGATATTCAATATTCTCAAGTGTATTTAAAATGAGATAGCCTTGTCTCTTATTTATACTCTCCAAATCACTTCCTTAAAAACATTTTTTAGGTCACTTGGCCCCACTTTCCTTATTTTAGGGTTAACCCACTTCTAATTTCTCCATTAAATTTATTATTGAAATAATTTATTTTGTATTCACTTTGAATTATAATACACTCATTACTTCACTTTATTATTTACCTTTTAAAATCTCTTAAACCACTTTGACTACTTTGACCTTTTGGGGCTTTTGGATAACATATGAGGGTCCTCCAACTTCATAAGGCCATAACTCTCAAACCATGAGGAGTTATGTGACGTTCCACATACCACCAGAAATGGAATGACATGTATTATCCATATAGAATAGTATTATCTGAAAATATATCATAACTTGTATCGTTATCCATCAAACAAACTTGGGTCCATTACCCAAACCTAGGGTCTCCAACTTCTCATGGCCATAAATCTCTAACCGTGAGGAGTTATGTGATGTTCCACATACCAATGGAAATGGAATGACAAAAACTATCCATCTAGGATAGTTTACCTAAAAAATTCATTTTTTTTCATCTCATTATTCCACAATTAAGCATGGGTTCTCTTACTCCGCAAAGCGTCTTCCCGTGAGGACTTTCACCATAAGGGGACCACTTTGGAGTTCATCCATATTTACTTCTTATCAACCATGACAATAAAATAATGAGTCATCTTTACATCAAATAATCTTGGGTCCATTACCCAAACCTTTGTGTTGTGGGGACTTCTTCAAGGGTTGACATCAATGACAACTAACCTTAATCAACAATCTCCCCCTTTGGCATTGATGGAAACACTCTAATGCAATACTGAAATCATATCACTCATGCTCCCTCTGGAACCATGCCTATGTCCTCTGTATCTGATAAATATGTCTTTGTCCTCTGTATTTGATAAATCTGCTCTCCTTGGAACCATGCCTCTGTCCTCTGCATCTGATAAATTTCTCCCCCTTTGTCATCAATGGAAAAGGCATATTTCCATCCATGGTTTCTCCCCCTGACTGAACTGTCCTCTTATGGTGCTTCCTCATGTACATCTAAGACATATAAGATAAGCATTCAAAAATCATTCATTTTGGAGTAGAAATAACTCCAAGTCTTTGGCGAAGATATTCAAAGGCTTCCCATGGAAGTGGTTTTGTA
>ML787514.1:674689-685871 GCA_009831015.1 Picea engelmannii | reverse complement strand
CTGGTAAACAAGTTGTTTCTTCGAAAGAAGTTGTATCATCTTAGGATGGAAGATGGAGATTCTGTGACAGAACATCTAAATGCCTTTAATACTCTAGTAAGTCAACTTGTCTCTGTTAATATTACGATTGCAAAAGAAGATAAGTGTATTACTTTGTTATGTTCTTTACCAGACTCTTGGGATAATATGGTTGTAGCAATTGGTAGTACCACTCAATATACATTGAAGTATGAGGATGTAGTTTCATCCTTGTTATCTGAAGAGATGAAGCGGAAAAGCATGGATAGTCATAGCACAAATGCTTTATTTGTAAGAGGCTGTACCCAAGACAGGAATCCTGGTAAGCCTTTGGGGGGGGAGACGTAAATCGACAAGTAGATCTAAGTCTCCAGGAAAATATTTGAGGAAATTCTGGAAGTGTGGTAAAACAGGTAATTATAAGAAAGATTGCAAGTCTAAGAAGGTTGAAAAACCAAAGGGATCTGATAGTACCTCTTCCACAGAGGCAAAAAACTCCACTGAAGAAGGAGGTGACGTTTACATGGCATCTACAGCTACACATGCAGATCATGATGTATGGTTGATCAACTCAGGTGTGTCATACCATATGACTCCTCATAGGGAGTGGTTCTCTGAAAATGAAAAATACGATGGTGGTGATGTATTCCTAGGAGATGAATTGACAGCCAAAATCTTGGGAGGTGGAAGGGTTAAGTTGATGCTAAAATATGGAAGGATTATAACTCTCCCTAGGGTTCTACACATTCCAAAACTATCCAGGAGCCTAATATATGTAAGCAAGTTGGATGATGCAGGAGTGAAAATTGTATTTGAAAAGAACACTTACAAGATGGTATGAGGAGCAATGGTGTTGATGAGGGGAGTTCAGTGTGGAACTCTGTACAAGTTGTTGGGAAGAACTTATACTAATGGGTGTAACAGTTTTGTTGTCCTTCAGCAGACAAATAAAGAAGACAAGACCAATATTGTCCTTGAAAAGAAGACCATGTTGTGGCATCAAAGGCTGGGGCATATTGGAGAAAAGGGCCTTCGAACACTACACGGTAAAGGCATGGTTGAAGGTATGTCTCCTTGCACTTTGGATTTTGATTTCTATTAACATTTCATATATGGTAAACAGAATTGAGTAAGATTCCCATTTGGTGCTACAAGCGCAAAGGGGATCTTAGAATTGATACACAGTTATGTGTTTGGACCTGTGCATGTTCCATCACTAGGTAAGTCTATGTATTATGTTTCATTCATAGATAATTTCTCAAGGTACACATGGATTTCTTTTCTTAGAAAGAAATTTGAGGTATTTGATAAATTTAAAGAGTTTAAAGCTCTGGTAGAAAATCAGACAAAGAAGAAAATAAAGGTATTGAGAACAAATAATGGTGGAGAATTCTGTGGAAATGAATTCGAGGAATTCTGTAAGAAGTGTGGTATAGCAAGGCAGAATACTACTCCATACACCCCTCAGCAAAATGGAGTTGCAGAAAGGATGAACAGGACACTGATGGAAAAATCAAGGAGCATGTTGAGCGGTGCAGAGTTAGGACAGGAATTCTGGGCAGAGACAGTGGGTACAACATGTTACCTGGTTAATCGATCACCTTCATTAGGGTTGGATGATAAAACTCCACACGAGGTATGTTCTGGAAAGAAACCCTTTCTTCAACATCTTAGAGTGTTTGGTTGTGATGCTTATGTACATGTTCCAAAGGAAAATAGGAGTAAGTTGGATAAAAAGGATGAAAAGTGTATCTTTATTGGTTATAAAGATGGTGTGAAAGGTTATAAGCTTTGGAACCCAGAAGCCAAGAAGACTATTTATAGACGATATGTTGTTTTTAGAGAGGTAAAAGATATGTCCAAACAGGAATTCCTACCAATGCAAAACGAACCTGAGAAAATAGAGCTTGCATTGGATGATGCAAAATTTGAATCATCTAAAGAAGAGGAAGCAGAAGAAGAAGAAGAAGAACCTAATACCCCAGTATTGAGGAGATCAGTGAAAGATAAAAGGCAACCAGAAAGGTATAGTCCACCTGTTTTTCGTTCCAATTTTGCTTTATCTATTACTAATGATGATCCCAGAATTGTCAAGGAAGCAGTGAATTCAGAGGATAGTAAACTCTAGAAGAAGGCCATGGTTGAAGAAATGGATGCCTTGGATAAGAATGAGGCATGGGATATAGTTGAGTTTCCAACTGGAAGAAAATCTATTGGTAGCAAATGGTTGTTTAATAAGAAGTTTAATGCACAAGGTAAAGTGGAGAAATGCAAATCTCGGTTAGTAGAAAAAGGTTATTCCCAGGTAGAGGGAATTGAATTTGGTGAGATTTTTTCTCCAGTTGCCAAGTTAACTTCTATTAGATTTATTTTATCTATTGTTGCTTCTTTTGATCTTGAAGTGGAACAGATGGATTTGAAGATAGCATTCCTACATGGGGATCTGGAAGAAGAAAACTACATGAATCAGCCATAAGGATTTGTAGTGAAGGGAAAAAAAGAGTTGGTATGTAAGCTAAAAAAGTCACTATATGGTTTGAAGCAATCACCTAGGATGTAGTACCAAAAGTTTGACACATACATCATTGGATTGGGATTTGTAAGAAGCAGGGTTGATCACTATGTATATTCTAAGAAGGTTGGTAATCACTTCATTTATGTAGTGTTGTATGTTGATGACATGTTGTTGGTAGGAAATAACATGGATGTTATCAAGGAGGTGAAATCATAGCTATCCTCCAAATTGACATGAAGGATCTCGGTGCTGCTAACTTCATTTTGGGAATGGATATTAAAAGAGATCGTGCAAACAGGAAACTCTGGTTGAATCAGAAAAAATATGTTGAGACGATATTGCAAAGGTTTAATATGCATGGAAGTAAACCGGTCAAGGTTCCCATTCCTATAGGTGTAAAGTTATTTGCAGATCAGTGTCCCAAGACACAGGAAGAAGAAGAGGACATGTCCCATGTTCCATATGCTAGTGCAGTTGGCAGTTTGATGTATGCAATGGTCTGTACTAGACCGGACATTGCACATGCAGTGGGAGTTTTGAGCAGGTATATGTCAAAACCAGGGAAGGAGCATTCAACAGTAGTAAAGAGGGTCTTCAGGTATCTTCGTGGCACTACCAGTTATGGATTGTGCTACCAAGGAAGACCAATATTGGACAGAGTGTTGGACATACATGGCTTTGTTGATATAGACTGGGTTGGAGATCTGGATCGCAGAAGATATACAAGTGGGTATGTGTTTAACCTATTTGGAGGAGCAATCAGTTGGATGAGCAAAAGACAAGTTGTAGTGGCACTCTCAACTACAGAAGTTCAATACATGGCAGCCACTCATGCAAGCAAGGAAACAGTATGGTTACAAAGATTGTGTTCAAATATTGGGTTGGTACAACAAGTAGTGAGATTAGATTATGACAGTCAGAGTGCAATCTTCCTAGCAAAGAACCTAGCTTATCATTCAAAGACAAAGCATATTGATGTTCAGTATCACTTTGTGAGAGACATGGTTGAGGAAAAGAAGGTGTTGTTGGAAAAGGTTGACACTTTGAAGAATGTTGCAGATTCATTGACAAAGTTTGTGAGTACAGAAAATTTATCCTAGTGTAGAGTAACAATGAGCATTGTTGCCCTAGATTGTTGACTATATAATCCCCTGGACCCCTGGATGCAAAGAAAACAACAAGTGGGAGAATGTTGGGTATGTGTTATATTCTTTGCATGTGTGCGTGTGGGCACGTCAGATATGACAACTGCATCTGACATAACTTCTTTAGGGAGGTAGGCCCCTTTTAGCCACTTTACCCTGTTTGTGTGCATATTGGTTGTTTGATTATTTTTTGTTTGCTCTTTGATTACTAGTTGGCCTTAGGATTTTATACTGAGTTTTCATTATCATGGATAGTGGAGTTCCTTTGGCTCCCTCATTTACCGCTACCTCCCCCATGATGATCACTCATTTCATGGGGACGAATCTGTCCTCTTTTCATAATGGTATGCATAATTATGACACTTAGTCCATGCCTTGGGTCTCTAATCATTTTCATCTTGATATGCCAACTGTGGTCCCACCCTTTCCATGTTGGGTATGTGTTATATTCTTTGCATGCATGTGTGTGGGCACGTTAGATTTGACAACTGCGTCCGACGATCCCTCTAGCAGTGCCCTTCGTGTCACGTGCACCAGGCGCTTTCCTAGGGGGATTCCATGGGGGGTCAAATATGCCCCCCCCCCAGTTACACACAGCGTTCAGGGCAACGCCCCAAAAAAAAATTTTGTGTGGTTTTTGCTATTTTTAGCGAATTTTGTTATTTTTAGCGGTTTTCTAAATTAATCTTGTATTAAGGGATTAGGGTTTTGGTATCTACGGAATACCTAAAAACATTGCATATATTGTATGGTGAATGGTGAAATTCGACATAATGAATATAAGAAAGGTTTTCCCGGTTGGGGGTTTCCGATATAAGTCTCTGTGTACTATGTGAATGAGACATTCATTAGTTTTTCTTTTGCTTAAGAATCTATATGCATTGCTTTACTTCACGGGTTTAAAACTTACATATACCTACCCCCTGAATTTGAACTTGTGACCGCTTAGGAGGAAAAGCATGTTCTTAACCATTAGGCCCACTGAAGTTGAAATAGGTTACTTAGAGGTGTTGAGAGTTTGGTAATTCACTCAATTCCAAGAAAACCTTCTTATTATAAACAAAATATCATGAATCACATTGTATAAAAAAAAACACCTACATTTATCTATAAAGAATTCACGTGATTAAAAAAATGTTTATCTATAAAGAATTCTCTGGATTAAAAAATGTCTATGCTCAATTACAAAACAGTGGTGCAACTTCTCTTCAACAAGATTAATATTGTCAAAATATTTATAAAAGATTATGTCATCATTATACAACTTCATTACAAAACAATGTGTGATCATTATACAACTTCATTACAAAACACTGGTGCAATTTCTCTTCAAGATTAATATTGTCAAAAGATTTATAAAAGATTATGTCATCATTATACAACTTCTAAATGCTTTGTTAGAAAAGGAATTAGTTGTACTAGAATGAAGAAACCATGCTAGAATTTTAAATAATTCTTGTATCTAAAGTGCTTTATAGTTTAGTTCTAACTTTGAAAATGAATTTGTTGTATCTAAAGTAGTGAGGTGCTTTATAGTTTAGTATGAGGAAGATGTTGTCACTGAACTTATATTACATTATATGATAAAAAAGAAATTTAAATAATAAATAAATAACCATGTATCTACATATGTACGTGACAACATAAAAGAATTAAATGAACCTAGATTGATCTTAAACTTAGATTTATCAAACACCTAGAAAAATCAAATTTCTTAAATTATAATTTTTTTTTCATTTACTATAAAAAAATTAATACAAACATAAACATGGAATTAAATGATTAAAAAAATATACATTAATGTTTGATAAATCCAAATTTAGGATAAATCTAATATTTATTTATTTATATTTAAGATATGATTGAAAAAAATATCAGATACAAAAATATTAACAACTAAAAATTATTAATTAAAATATTTACTTATTAAAAATATATATCTTTAATTTTATGAAAGTTGTATATCATTTTAGGCTTTATATAATAATAATAAATATTGAATCATATATATTAAATCCCATATAAAAATGCTCAGTAATTTATGATAATGACTTATACATTAAAAATTTAAAGTACATATATTGAATTCCCTATCATTAAAATTGTTAATTGAAATATTTACTTATTAAAAAATATATCTTTTATTTTATGAAAGTTGTATATCATTTTAGTATAATAATAATAATAAATATTGAAACATATATATTAAATTCCATATAAAAATGCTCACTAATTTATGATAATGATCATCGAAACATATATATATTAGATTCCATATCATTTTGATGTTAAATCAATAAAAATTCATTGAGAGGTGTGTTGGTTTGCTCACTAATTTAAGATAATAACTTATGAAAAAATATTTAAAGTTTATGAGAACTCGTTCTCTTTTTAAGTGGATGGGAATCAAGACACAAAGGAGCTAAAGGTCAAACCATTGATAATCCTAGTGTTGTTGTTTTTTTTTTAAATAGAAAAAAAAAGATTTTTTACATTAATATTGTTTTTATAGTTTTTTTATCCTTCTTACAATGTTATAAGAAAGTTAAGTGATAAAAAATTGATAACAAAATCTCCATATAATTACAAAATAGATGGACTCTAATTTACAGCTATCCATATAGTTGGACTCTTCTTAGAGGTTTCTAAATACATTCCAATAAAAATAGTCTAGTCATTCCCCTTACAACATTTAAATTTTAATTGTATTGTAGTCTTTTAAAAAAATATGCGCCTCCTTCAATATTCCTTGCTACATATATATCATTCTCGTCCAGTGCCAGAGCATCTTTAGCTAGTTGATCTGCTTCTTTGTTGAACTCCCTGTAAATATGTTGAACTTTTACTTGTTGAAATCTCCCACACAACATTCAAATTTTTTGCATCCAAGGCTGAAGAGAGACCACCTGTAGAATGTTGTCATTATTAAACCAGTCAATTATAAATTTTGAGTCACCTACCAGTTGTAACCTTGTTACCTTTTTATAGTATGCAAAATGTAAGATGCACCACAATGTTAGGAGTTCCCCCTAGTGTTTGATCCTCTTCCACAATTCATCTTAATTCTGTAAGTACCCAAAACTGGGCACTTCAAAACAGCTCCTGCACCACATTTAGACCCCCTGTCTTGTGAGGCCCCGTCAAAAAACCCCACTGCCAAATTGTTGTCAAGTAAAGGAGGTCTAACAACCCTGCAACTCTTAGTATATTTTGGGCTCTTTAATTCACCTAAGGCCTGTAGAATCTTGCTACAAACTCTCACCAGATTTGGAGGATGATCTTCAAAGATCACCAAATTCTTATGTTTCCATACCTCCCAACAGACAAAACAAGGAATTTCTTTCCAATTAACCTCCTTCCTGATCCAATTTTGTAGACATTCAACAATTTGTCCTCCTACCCAATGATTCATTAGTTTTAAGTCCTTAAGAATTGAAGACCAAATATCTTTTGTAAAGTTACACTCCACAAAAATATGATATATTGTTTCTTCATCTTTCCCACATAGAACACATCTACTAGGCCCTGATAATCCTCTTTTGACCGGATTCTCCCAAGTGAGAATCCTTTGTTCAAGCATTAACCAAATAAAAAGATTAACTTTTAAAGGGACCTGCCAAATCCAGAGATCATTATACCAACAATTTGTTTCTTCTACCACCTTTTACAACATCTGTACTTCATAAGAATGTTTTGCATTCACCTGTCCTTTTTTTGTATCTCAAGACCATAACAAAATATATTTTTCATTTCTTAATTCAATTCCTGGATCTATAAGCCCCTTAATAAAATCATCCCATTCTTCTTTTTGATATCCATCCAGCCCCAAATTCTCATACCTTTTCCATCTTGTAATATTTGTGTTTTCCCAATCTTTTGTCCCAGCATTTGCAATAAATTCTATGCCTTTTTATTTCAGAGTAGAGATTAGATTCCCTGATAACTTATAGTAATATTGTGACCCAACCATAGGATCAGCTCCAATCCTAATGTCCCTTCCATTCCTAGGTTTCCACACTATCCAATCTGTTAAGATAGATAATGAAAAAGTAAGGGCCCTCCAAATATTTGAAATTCCATTCCAATTTTTCTTACCTTCTCTGAGCCACTCAGTAACAGATTTGTTTTTGATGTATTTTTTCAAAATCACCCCATGCCAAAGATTCAAAACCATGAGACATCTCCAAAGAATTTTTTCCGCCAAAGCTTTTCCAAAGGTATAAATATTTTTTATACCCCATCCTCCATCATTTTTTGGTTTTGTTATCTTTTGCCAGCTGATCAAATGAATCCCTTCTTTTAATTTTTTTCCAGACCACATGAAACTAAATATCCTCCTTCTGATGTTTTTTAAAGTACCCTTTGGGATCTTTGCCACTGATAGCCAATACACAAGGATGCTTTCGAGAACAACTTTCATAAGTGTGAACCTTCCCCCTAAAGATAACCATCTATGGCTCTAGTTTGCTATTCTTTTTTCAACTTTTTTCTCCAGCCAAGTCCAGTCAGCCTTAGTGTAGCAATTTGGTTTTAAATGACATCCTATTTACTTAAAACAATCATCTATTGGTTTTACTTCATATGGCATAAACTCCTTCAACATAACAATTTCCTCCTCATTCCATCCATCTTCAAGAAAAGTAGACTTTTGAGGGATGAAAGCCATCCATGTCGGTTGACAAAATAAGTCCAGGACTTGTTGAAAATTTTTCCATTCAAATAAGTTTCCATTTCCAAAAAGAATAATGTCATCCACAAACATCAGATGTGTGATTTTTAGCCCTCTTGCCACATATACTCCTTCTAATTTATTCTCCCTCACTTGCTCCTATAAGACTCTACTTAATCCTTCCACAACAAGAAGAAAAAGTAACGGGGATAAAGGGAGCCCTTGCCTTAATCCCCTTGAGATTTTACAGAAACTAGAGGGCCTGCCATTGATCAACACAACAAAATTTGTTGAAGTCACACATCCTAGTAGCCAATATGTTTCTTCTAAAATTAAACCCACCTATAACAATACAAGCCTAAGGAATCCCCAATCCACTCTGTCATAAGCCTTAATCAAGTCCAATTTTAAGACCATTGCTTTGATATTTTTTATCTTTATGCTATGTAATCTTTCCTGAACTACACCTATAGCATCAGTTATTTGTCTTCCTTCAAGAAACCCAAATTTCTACTTAGAAATTCCAAATGACAAGAAAGATTTTATTCTATTAGCTATAATCTTGGAAATGGTCTTATATACCAGATTACAAAATGCAATAGGTCTATATCCTCCAAAGGATTTTGGTTTGTTACTCTTAGGAATAAGAGCAAGAAAAGTAGCATTTAAGGCTCCATTTACCCTGCCTTTCCTCCTAGTCTCTTCAACCATATCAAAAATTTCATTTCCCACTAGATCGAAAAAAGCCAGAAAAAATTCTATAGTCCAGCCATCCGGCCTAGGACTTTTAAGGTCTTAAAACCTTTTAAAGTAGATAGGATTTCTGCTAAAGTAACATGATCTGCTACTTTGTTCCCTTCTTCCTCTGAAAACATTCTAGGGTAATGCCTCAATACTGCTAGTTGATTGGTGATAGTAAGATTCTCCTGTACCTTGAATATATTTTGGAAAAATACTACAACTTGCTCTTCTAGTCCATGATTGCAAGTGATCACAATTCCATCCTCCTTGGTGATGTCCCAAATGGTATTGTTCATATTTCTAGAGATGGCATAAGCATGGAAAAGCTTTGTATTTTTATCTCCTAGAGCCATCCAGTTTAACCTGTTTTTTGTCTCCATGTCTCCTCCTCCTGTCTCAGGATGACCAATTTTCTTTTTTCCTTCTCAAAAACCAACACTTTATCGGCCTCCTTCTCAAATCCCCCAAGATAGTAGTGTACAAGTTATTCAATTTCATTTCAATCTTTACCAGCTCTTCCTTAGTTACCAGTTTCTTCTTTCTTTCCCATTTAACCACTAAAGACTTAAGTATCTTAAGCTTTTTTGCTAAAGAATCCATTGCATTTAGGATCTCATTTCCCAATAAACCATTCCAATTTGTTCTTACAAGTTTTACAAATGCTGGATCCTCAAGCCACATCGAGTTAAATTTAAAAGGATAGATTTCCTTCATTATATCATTTTCCACATGTAAGATCACAGGCATGTGATCCGAAATCTTTGAATTACAAACCCAAGATCTATATTTGATCCCTGACATCAATAATTCCTCAGATAGCAAAAAATGATCTAATCTTTTTGCAATGTAGTCCAGTCCTCCTCTGTCATTCCGCCAAGTTGGGAGCAACTTTAAAGGTTCGACATCCACCAACCCCTTACCTTGTAATAATTGTCTAAAATAAGAATGTAACAGGTCATCTCTAGAATGTGCTCCCCACATTTCTCTGCTAGAGATGGTAAAATTTAGATCACCCCCCATTATCACATTTTGTTCTTTGAGAAGCCCATCTCTTTTAATTGTCTCCCAATAGACTTCTCTATCAGCATAAGGACCATAGTTGTTTATCAGATTCAATCTTTTGTTTAAATCTTTTACAATATCATCCAGCAAAATCCCTGCAAGGGACAAATAAGCACAGAAATCATCTTTTCTTGGGTCCCACATCGAAAAAATCCCCCCTGATAGACCCGTAGAGTCCACTCCAAAAAAATACCAGTTTGGTAGTAGCTTCACGAATATTTCTCTAGATTTTGATACACATACAATAGTTTCTTGGATAAATAGAACATCTGGTTTAGTTGCCTCGAGGAACCATTTTAGGGATACAAACTTCGCAGTTCCCCCCACCCCCCTAATATTTAGGGTTTCCACAATCATTTCCTAACCAGAGAGATGGATTTTTGAGCTCTAAGCGCCCTAGGACCAACAGTCATCGAAGTACTGGAACAAGCACAATTTTCCTTATCAATCCCTAACCTCCTCGCACTTCTGGTTTTTAGAGGGGAGAAATCCTTCTCCAGTCCTCCCTGAACTGCTCCCTTCAATAAAGAAGATTCTCCCACCTCACCAAGAAGAGAAACACCCTTATCAGTATCCCCCTTTCCTTTCTTATCTGTTAATAAATTCACAGGTTCCCTCCCATCAAAAATCGACAGAAGGGTACGAGATAAGACATCTCTATAAGAAGGAATGAAATTGTTTAATGACTCATCTATCACATAATGAATGGATGGCTCCTCCTTTGAGTTAGATCTCTCTAAAATAGTAGCATCTCCAACAAATTCACGTGGGACCGGTTCCATGGCAGTGACACCAGAAGTCTGATCTCGACCCTCCACTCCCACACAGGGAAAAACTGTAAAGTTTTCCTCATGAGAGATTGTGCCTATACTCCTCACCGTCTCGAGAGAAAGTATAACATAAGTTACCTTTCCCTCAAAACAGTCGACAGAAAATCTATTCCTTTGAGGTGGCATATCTTCCACTAACCCAATAGAATGCACATCCTTATCCATCTGCACTACCCTTCTCACAACCTCACAGACGCTACAC
>ML787514.1:634871-654747 GCA_009831015.1 Picea engelmannii | reverse complement strand
CTTCGGACATAGTTGCTACTAGATTTACAGTCCACTTTGACCAGATAAGTGAGGCGGTATTAGTGCCCTTATCTCACGTCCAAAATTATACACCAGAACGCGGCTAAGGCCTTCTACACAGTAACCAATAAGTGTAATGATGTGGTTGTGCTTCAATGGAGTAGGAATCTCAACTTCAGAAAACTCTCTCTGTTTTGGGTGAAGAATTCAAGATTTTCACTGCCACCGATTGTCCATCAGGAAAAAGTCCTCTGTACACTTGACTCCAGCCTCTTGCTATAAAATTCCCGGCAAGAAAAAGGACGTCACACAACTGAAGTGGGTTCGCAGGATTAATAAACAATTAAAAGGGAGATTTTCCATTCAATATATAAGCACATAAATGAAAAACTCCAAGAGGAAAATTAGAAATGCAACCTGTTGAAAAGCCGGAAGTGGCAGATTGCAACTCCTGATATGTAAAATGCCTGCAGGTTTTACTTCGACAAAGACGCTCTAATCTCCTTGTAAATAATTTTCTTAATTTTCTTCTAAGTCAGTCATTTTGCTGACTGCAAAGAAACCCATCTTCTTCAGACAATGTCTGAATTGTTGCTATGTCATTTGAAGACCGAGCTTCATGTTCATATCTACAAAACTTCTGTGTAATCTGTTCTTTCAATCGAAACCCTCCAGTTGTCTGTGTATGCCTATTTGGCAGCTGTAGTACCCATTCAACCACATATAACTGTTTTGATGTAGACTGTCGAATAGAAGGTTTGGCCAGTGAATCGACTCCACGTACGAGGGGCCATCCAATAGAAGGTTTGGCCGGTTAATCGGCTTCACGTATGAGGGTACAAAAGAATGCATTAGTCTAAACTTTCTATCTTATTTCTGTTAATTTTTTTCATTTGATTTTGCTCGAAATTTGATAATGAATGGTTGGATCTGTAGATTTCAGTGGTTAAGTTTGTATAATCTGAGTGTTCCATGGGTTTTTCAGCACGCTGAATCTATTTATGCATTCAGAAAGATAATTTAAACAACAGAAAATAGAGATTTTGTTCAAATTTACATCGTGGGATTCCGGCCAATTCCTACCAGAAAACCCAAAAGGTAGAACGTTTAGCCAACCCCCAATAGAAGACTTTAGGGCTTCTTTGCAAAAACAAGATAAAAAAGTAATCACATCTTATCAACTTGAAGTAAATAAATATTCATTAATAGAAATGCATAATGTCAATGACCCAAAAGTGGATAGATCAACATTAATTGATATAGCACCAGAAAATAGAGATATGGGGGGCATTTTCTACATATATTGGGCATCAAATTGACTGAAAATACAAATAAGAGTTTGGTCAAAAACTGGATTGAAGAGATACTTGAATTTCAACTCAAACATGTGTACGAGACACATGACATGTTGTTCCATGACGAAAATCGGCTTACTAGTGTAGAAATTTGGGTCTAACCCAGATCTTAAATGAACCTAGAATCCATAGAAAAAAATAATAATCTATATATGTGTTAGGTTGTTGTGACACAATAAGATGCTTGTTATATATAACAACTGGAAGAGGCCCAACATTAGCAAATGAGAACTCTAACAATTAGGCAAATATGGATGCCTATGTGAGCTTGCAACTAACACTAGGTCGTTGCATTGGAAAAGAACACTAACACAACCACTTAAGCAAAACATAGGGAGTAAACATAAGAAAAAATTAAGTCTTGGCAATGAGGCCTTCTTAAGTACCCAAGTACATAATAGACTCTCACACGCTGAGAAAATGAGAAAAATCCGTAGGAAAAAATTCTCTCCAAAAAAGAGAAAAATACTAGTGTTGAAAAGGGCATTATAGATTGACTCTTTGATTGTTGCAAATTGTTACAAATCAACTCTAGCCACTGTAGGATCTATCCAAGCTTCTACCACATATCATCATCTCGTGTCTGCCACCATCCAAATCCTAAAGGTAAGAAAAATTATGTACCCTCTTTTTATTATCAATAGTTAGGAGATGTGATAATGTTGATCTAGTAGATACCCAACGAAATTTTCCCAAGCCTTGTTCTTCTTTACTCGAGGTTGAGAAAGCTTGCATACATAGCACAACCCTTCCGCTATATTTGGCGGAATGCAACTTATTTAGGTGGAAGATTATGTGAATCTGCAATGCATGCGAACCTGCAGTCACAAAAAAATCATGATGAGAAGATAATCATAAAATTGTGATCTATAATAACAACGATAATATCCCCATCATATTCATCACCGCTATTGCCAATTATGAGGGCCCTTCCAAATTAAAACATAATTGCTCACTTTTCATGTAATCGCCTTGTCAACAAAAATTTTCATTTATATTCCCTTGCCATTAATCATCTCGACCATAGTCTCCATTTTTTCAACTCAAATTCCCTATCCTTTGACCTCCATAAATTGCAATCTCCGACATAATGGGCAGACCACCTATCAAAAGTGAGCTCGACAATGTCAGAATAATCACCCAAAAGTGAGAGGTACTCTGAATATTTGAAGATGTGGGATGGATGAGGTTTTTTAAAAGATTACAAGGAGGAGATAGAGAAGTGGCTATGGAGTTTGCATTGACCTACAATAAATAGGTTGTTGTAGTATGTGGGTTAAAAATACAGTTGGATGAGGAAAAGATTGCCAAAGTTACTGGCTTGTCACAAACTAGAGAAAGGTGGTTTGAGAGAAGGGCGCCAACAAAAATTATCCATGGAGAATTCTTACTAGAGAAGGTGTAATACCCCTAGGCTGAACCCCAATTGTAAATGTACATATAGGCTGGTGGGCTAGAATATTTTGGGCTTGAGTGTCATTGTAAAAATGTTTTGAAGCCAGAGTGCCTGTGTGATTATTAGGTTGGAGAGCCAAAATGCTAAAAGGCTAGTGAGCCTATTATTGTAATATGTAATCACACTTTGATTATTAATAAAATACATCACTGCTGCAGACCAACCACACAAGAAGAATATGGGAGGCTAGAACTCCACTAGAAGAGAAAGGGAGCTAAGAGTCTAGAAAGAGGGGCTAAGCCAAAGCAGCTTAAGCCCAAGGGAATATTATATTATTTCCTAAAGTCTAAGTTATATGATATTTTACCTTAAGTTCCTACTGATGAGGAACGTATAACCAAGTGGGAGCAAGTGGGGACAAGGTACTTCCCAACATGACAAGTTTCAAGTTGGGAACATGCAAATATATTTGGGGAACTTAGCGTAATTTCTCATTATTCTTCCATCATTATCTCATCATTATAACCTTGACTCTTTCCATTTGTACCTTCCTGCAATCCATCTTTGGTACTTCCTGCAATCCATCTTTGGTACTGTACCTTGAGATCTTGGAGCTAATTGTAATCGATAAATTTGGTAGTCTGAGGAGAAGAAGTGGGTTGTCAGGCCCGTGTGCATTCTGAAGAAGTGGGTTGTCAGGCTCGTGTGCATTCTCTTCAGGTGAGAGAATTGTTGGGGAATTGTTTTCTCGGTGCATTGGGAAATAACTACAGGGCTCTAAGACTTTCTGTCTGGCCTGATGTTGAAGCCCCGGAAGGGAAGTGGGACAGTCGAAGTACTATTAAGAAGAGAAGGGGTACACTTCCTAGGGTGGGACAAGCTATGGGAAATGAGAGGTTTTATGTTAGTTGCAGCAGTTGGCACCTTGACCTGAGTTTTATTATGTTGGATATCCCTTAGCCTGGCCTAGGAAGCCTTCCCAGATGGAGTTTCTAGCCTCAGCTCAAGGGTGACCTACTGTTGAGATTTTATGAGTAGTAGAGTCTATGGCTAGGAGGAAAGTCTGAGGTCTACACACAATTGGTGGAATTATTAAAATGATAAGTGTCATTGTATATGTGTTTTTATGCTATTATTGTGTGAATGCTTATGTAAAAGTCTGCATTATTTTATTATACATGTTATGCATGAATTGTATGTTGTTTTCCTTGCATAATTGTTGCATATGCAAAATATGCCATTAATGTAACACACCCGACCCCTGAGTACCTTTCCTAAGGATGGGGCATTCAAATTTTCGTCTTCCTTCTTAAATCAGAGCCTCCTTTTCTGTCTCTATTGTATTTCTATTCACCAAGAGCTCTCCACCAGTGGTCAACATACTTCTATCAGGGTTCAAGAGCAAGAGACATGCTCCGATGAAGGTTCTTTGGGCATTCATCGGTTGAGATATACGTAGCATCCACATGAATCCATTACCAAGTTTTCTCCTCTCGCAAGGAACATCCATTCATCACCTACGCCATTGACGGGCTCGGTATTCATCTACTATACCGACTATAGAGGGATTCGACACTTTGATGCTCCGACGCTTCAGCGTTGAACGCCTCCTTACTGTCTACGCACTTTACCTCCAGAGTCTTGAACCCCCGTAAACTTGCCACGTGGCTCTAACCTTCGAGCCTTTTGTTCTATCTACAATGCTACGTTCTTAATCCTCCGGAGTCCCGAAGTCTCGGACTCCCGGAGTTCCGGTTACTTCACCAACCACTCTGGTTAGGCGGGCACGTACCTGAGGCTAACAAGTAGAAGGGACCAGGGATGACACATGTCACGTATCAATGGGTCTATAGGGTATGTGATACGAATGAATCCAGGTGACCCGTGGCACATCAAACTTGGGCCCACGTCACCCTGGGTGATGTCACTACGCCACGTCACTCCAGACTGATAACCTTCTAACACCCCTCAGATCTCACGGTCGAGATCCAACCACGTAGATCCATAGATCTACGACTCTTGTTATTTCCAACTCTGACCTTTGGGGATTTTGGCATTACAACACCCATGTCCTCCCGAAGCAGTCAACGTCGGGCTGACTACATCGTAAATCCGACATCTAGGAAGGAACCTGAAGGATCCTTAGATCTACGGTCTTGGTCACTTCGCGGCTCCAGCCTTCAGGGGTTTTGGCGTTACACCCACTCCATTCTCCCAAAGCAGAACTTAGTCGAAGTACCGTTTGTGGGTCCCTCCTCCTAAAGGATCAGATGATAGGCAGGGCTCCCAACGATCTTTTCCAAATCTACGGTTCTCTTTTATTTCGTAACTTCGATGTTCAGAGAGTTTCGTGCTATGGCATCTCCATTCTCCCAAAGTGCTACTCTGCCGAAGTCGTCGCGGCGTAGATCTAATGGTTGAGGGAGTTGGATCCCAGTTTAGTCGGTAATACAAGTTCATCTAGCCAGTAGGGTAACCGTCCGACATCGATCGACCTTACAGGTAATCGTGACTCTTGGTCACCTTCGGTCGGTTTGTGACAATTTGGGCCAACAATACACCAAAGTCCTGGACTTCTAGACATCCGAAACCAGAAAGACTTAGCTCCCTTAGACTTAACACAGGGTTCATGGGTATTGGTCAGATGAGTCCTTCTAAATTCTCATGAGTTAAACACATATTCCTCATCGTGAACTTGCTAAGGACTTGGACATGGTGTCCCGGTTTCGCAACAGGGAGTCTGAAGGAGATATCCTCTTCAGGCCGACATGGTCAGATTGATGTGATGATTTCTATCCCATCCCTCCTACAGGTTTACATCCCAAGACGTCTCGAAGGCTAGGTTGGGGCATCTAGATGATCAATCAGAAGAATAAGTCCACAAGAAGATAAATGCACACACATAACTTGATCATTCATTACAGATACCATTCGTAGATGTATAAATACATGCATTCATTCATTATTCCATTTCAAAACACAAAGTATGGAAACACTTATCAAAACCAGTTGACGTGATGCAACTATTGAAAGGGGTGTTTGTTTCCACCCAACCATAGGCTCAGTCACTCCTAACGGATTTACCATTGGCCACCCCCAAGCTAGACCATGATGCTTTGAGAGAGAATTATTTCTTTCAGCTCAACAACATTCGGGGACAGAGGTTACTCTCCTCCTCCCATAGGATCTTGGCAATGGGTTTTCTCTATACCAAGCAAGGAGGCATGCCTAAGTACTTCCTCAGTCACTCAACACCCTCATTTATCGGCTTGTATCATGACCCTGCTAGCCACATCCTGCAACCAGAGCATGCTCATTTATCAGTTCTTTCTCGAACTCCAAATCTTAGTCTCTCTGCTCTGTTTTTCTTCACAGGTATTCGTCTACCCACCACGCCTTCCTTTCTTGCCTTCCTCAGCAAGATTGTGTGTGGCCCGAATTCCTAGTCCATGTTCAGGTTTGAAATCCTTTCAGATGGACGCTCTACCCCATTCCCTCATTAACTCTTGAGTATGTCTTTCCACCTACCAGCCTGATTGTAATTCATTCCTAGGTTAGAGGAATTTTATGGTCCTGAGCAATTAAATCCAACAAAGTACTGGTTTGGTGGGGGTTATCTCAACCATTCATGGTTCCCCTTACCATCTCTTTCATAGCATCTGTGATCTATCTTGGAAAACTCCCCTTTCAGCAGTCATGCAACACTTATCCATTTTCTATTAATAACATAAGTTACATTCATTGACCCTTTATACAAAGGTTCATCAAATCAAACATTCACACATATTGAGTTTGCCATAGTCTCTTGGCCAATATATTTATATTTACAAACTGGGGGAAACAGGGGTGTTACAATCCCCTCCCCCTTAAAGGAACATCATCCTCGATGTTCTATATGTCAATGTGCTCTACATATACAGAAGTAAAAAAAAAAAAGGATATACTTGTTTCATGGAATCCTCCATTTCCCACATAGCCTCATCTGGGCCAAAGTGTTTCCACTACACCTTGACATGTGCAATGGTTCGGTTCCTGAGTGAGCTTTCCTTCCTGTCTAGTATGCATTGAGGTTCTGGCAGGAGCTCTCCCTCAGGCTCCACCTGAATCACAGACCAGTCAATTATATGAATAGAATCATGTACATATTTCTTCAATAATGAAATGTGGAAAACATTATGTGCCTTCACTGTGGGAGGGAGTGTTAGCCTATAGGATACTTGTCCCACTTTATCTAAGATTTCAAAGGGTCCACAATACCAAGTTGCCATCTTGGCACAAGCTCCCATTCTTAGGGAACTCTTCATGGGTCTAATTCTGAGATAGACATGGTCTCCTGTCTTGAACTCTCTGGGAATTCTCTTTCTATCAACGTAATTATTCTGCCTATCATGAGCAGTTTTTATATTTTGCTTAATCTGAATCACTTGTTGTTCTATTTCTTTCAGCATGTCAGATCCGATTGTAATTCTATCCACTGGATTACTCCAGCTGATTGGAATCTTTCACTTTCTACCATAGAGGACATCAAAAGGTCTCATTGTCAATGACTCTTGATAATCATTGTTGTAAGCAAATTCTACCAAGGGTAGGTAGTACTCCCACTTCTTAGGCTGATCCATTACATGCATCCTTAACATGTCTTATAATATTTGGTTCACTCTTTCTGTATGTCCATCCATTTGAGAGTGATAGGCTGTGCTAAACAACAATTTAGTCTCAAAACCAACCATTAAGGACTTCCAAAATCTTGAAGTAAATTTTGTGTCTCTGTCAGATATAATCTCCCTAGGCATGCCATGCAGTTTGAATATCTCCTTCATGAATATGTTAATAATATATATTGCCTTGCACGTTGACTTGACTAGAACGAAGTGAGCAGACTTGCTCAATTTGTCCACCACTACCATGATGGCATCATTCTGCTTGGTCGATTTTGGTAATCTGGTGATGAAATCCATGGAGATGGTTTCCCATTTCCATTCTGGAATTTGTAAAGGCTATAACACCCCCATTGGGTGTCGGTGTTCTGTCTTAACTTGTTGGCATTCTAGACACTTAGCTAGATAGTCAACTATGTCCTTTTTCAATCCAGGCCAATAGAATTGTTTCCTAGTGGTCGTGATCATTTTTTGATAACCTGGGTGACCAATATATGGTCTCTTGTGTAGTTCATCCATTATGAACCTCTTCGAGTCATCACAACTTGGAATATACAATCTGTTTCTGTAGGTCAACAAGCCTTCATCCAACAACCGATAGCCTTCATACTTTAGCCCTATGGGCTCTTGCTTTAGGTATGACGTCATGATCTTGAAAATACATTTGTTTCTTGTGCATTCGTGACTCTCTCCCTGACATTCATTTCACAGGTGCTTACCGCTGCCAGGTGAATCATTTTTACACTTCTACTAAGGGCATCGACCACCCTATTTTATTTTCCTTTGATGTGTTTGATTTTGAAATCAAACTCACTAAGGAGATCCATCCACCTAGTTTGTCTAGCATTGAGCTTTGGTTGATCAAATAGGTGCCTCAACCCACAATGGTCTGTCATAAGTACAAATCTCCTACCCAAGAGGTAATGCGTCCACATTTTTAAATCATGCACTATGGTAGCCAACTCTAGATCATGGGTCACATAATTGATTTCATGCTCATTCAATTTTATGGATTCGTAGCAAATTACACATCCTTCTTGCATAAGGAATCCTTCGATTCCTTCCTTATAGGCATTTGTACACATGAGGAAATCATTATTAGAGTCTGCAATCTTCAACACAGGTGCATGATTTAGAAGGTATTTCAGTTCTTGAAATATTTCTTCACATTCTGAGTTCCAAGTGAATTTAACCCCCTTTTTCTGAAGGGCAGTGATTGGACAACCAATCTTGGAAAATCCTTTTATGAACCTTCTATAGTATCGTGCTAAGCCCATAAAGGATCTGATATCAGATACATCCTTTGGGGTAGGCCATTCCACGATAGATCTAATCTTGTCAGGGTCTATTGCCACTCCTTCTTCAGAAATAACATGGCCTAAGTAATGGACTTGCTTTTGGAAAAAGTCACACTTGCTTAACTTAGCGTAGAGTTGATGATCTCTTAGTACTTGAAGCACTAATTTAAGATGTTCTTCATGCTTCTCTCTGTTCTTGGAGTATATTAGGATGCCATCAATGAAAACTAATACAAATCTGTAATGTTCCCAAGCCGATTTTTTTGCTTGGAACACTAACTGACCACTGATTTGTTTGTATGTTTGTGTGTGTTTGCAGGTTGGCCTTCCAAGTTTCTTCCTTAGGGTTATATTCAGTTATTAAGAACAGTTATGTAGGTATATTCAATGCAAATACAAGATCTAACCAGTACACAAGATATGGAACTCAAAAACATAGATTTGACCTTTATTATTATGAAAAGCAAGAACCTGATACAAAGTGGATGCAGATCTGGAATAACATCAGATGGCTCGAAGAGAGAATATATGAGCTGCTACAAAATGCTCCTGATAAGACAAAACAAGCCTCCAAAGGATGGATATATAATGAAGGTCAATACAATAAGAACTAGGGTCAAGTCCAACCCCCCTGGCTACTGGCATGTCCTGCTGAATAGATGAGAAGACCAAGATTTAGGCCCAACTGAAGGAGGTCTCCAAATAATGCCAAAATCCACAGAAAGATAGATTAGGGCAAGTAGAAACCCTCCCTAAAGTCTGAAGTCCAGATGCCAAGTTTTACGCCTCCAAACTATTGAAACCCTAATCCAGGTTGTGCCCTCTTGAAGACTGCCAAGCTCAATATTTCGGCGCTGATAGAGAAGGCCTCCAAACACCCTAAAAATATCTAGAAAGATAGATTGGGCCACCACAAGCTGCTGGAAAAAGTCTCAGGGTTAGATCTGCAGTATAACCCTCTCAAACGAGTTAGATTTGAATCACAATTACACCCTCCTTCTCTAAAAAACGTCCCAAAGCTCCATATAATAATCTATCAGGAGTAACCCTCCAAAAATGCTCTAGATACGATGAATAAGGTCCTGCAAGTAATACCCAGATGCTAGAATGTCAATAGACCTTGTCACAAGGCTGGATCGAACTCCTCTTCATGAAATGATGCGCCCCTGCTGGAAAAACCCTCAAGGGTATGACCTGCTACCCTCCTAGATTGATGATGGAACCTGTGAAGACTATAGAATGGTGTGGGTGGAGTATTTCATCCTCGAGACCAAGCTTGGAACAAGGTGAGTGGAATCTTTCACCACTGAGTTGTTCTCTAGGGTTTGTAATCTCAAAACCCTCAAAACTGTGTGCTCAAGAGCCCAATAGCCAAATGCAATAATATCCAAGATGATCTGAGAGGTGTGCCCTAGGATTTCCTTTATACCTCTTTTATGTTTCTCATTTGAGTTAAGTTAACCCTTAGGTTCAAATCCTAACTCAACCTCAAGCGCTCTATTCCTTCATTGAGTTACTTTTTACCCTTTTTACCTTTTCCCAAGTCAACTTCAAAATATAACATTGAGTTAGCTGACCTTTCCCCATGCTGCATGACACTATTGTATAGTGGGGATGACTAGACCACTAAGTCTTTCCAAACCTCTTCATCAAGAGGTGGGGGACATAACAGTCTCCCCTACTAGAAATTGCTTGCCTACAAGCAATTTCGAACCTATTTCCCGTATCACCTGTTCATTTTCCCATGTGGCATCCTCAATGGGCAAGTCCTTCCATTTGATTAAGTATTCTCTTATGCTTCTCTTCCAGAGTTTCTTCTCCCAAACCTCCAATATTTCCTCCGACACTAGTACCAATTGCCCCTCTTCATCTAGAGGTGGCAGCACCTCAAGTGGGGTGATGTGTTGGCCGATGGCCCTCTTCAGGCATGACACATGGAAAACAATGTGTATCATGCTACCATATGGGCGTTCCAGCTCATAAGACACAACCCCTACCTTTCTATTGATCTCGTAGGGCCCAAAGAACCGGGGTTGGAGATTTTCTACTCTACTCCTTTTGATAGAAGCCTGTCTGTACGGTTGGAGCCTTAGGTAGACCAAGTCACCAACCTCAAAAGTACGCTCTACCTGGTGTTTGTCTACTTGGACCTTTTGCTGATTCTGTGCCCTTTGTAGATGAGCTTTGAACTCCCTGAGGATGTCCAGACTCTGTTTCACCCAATCCTGTACCATCGAGGCTTTGCTATCACCAAAAGAAATATCTACAAAAGAGAGTGGGTCATAACTGTATAATGCCTTGAATGGGGTCATGCCTATGGACATGTGATAGGTGGTGTTGTAACAGTATTCCCCCAAGTGTAGCCACCTAACACATGCCTTCTGCTGCCCTGCTACATAATTCCTGAGGTAGCCTTCTACCAATTTGTTGACTATTTCGGTCTGCCCATCAGTCTAAGGGTGATAACTAATGCTGGGGGTCAAGGCTGTACCAACCATCCTGAATAACTCCTACCAAAAAGTGTTCATAAATCGGTTATACCTATCATTAACAATGGTTTTGGGTAGACCATGTAGTCCGAAGATCCCTCTGAAGAATAATTTGGCCACCTGTGTTTCACTGAATTCTGTAGCAATGGAGAAGACGTGTAAAAATTTAGTCAACCTGTCCACCACTACAAAGATAAAATCCTTACCTTGTGCCCTTGGTAATCCGGTGATGAAGTCCATGGAGATGCTCTCCCATTTGTGCTCTGGGATGGGTAGAGGTTGTAGCAGTCCTGCTGGATGAGTGTGCTCATCCTTATTTTCCTGGCAAGTAGTACATTCCTTGATGTGATTCATCACATCCTCTTTGAGGCCCTTCCATGATAACCTTTCCCTTACTTGCCTGTATGTTTTGACAATCCCTTGGTGCCCTGCCACTGGTGAGTCATGACATGCCTGTATGTTTTGACAATCCCTTAGTGCCCTGCCACTAGTGAGTCATGACATGCCTATAGTATCTTGGCTTTGAAGGTTGACTCAGAAACCAAGAAGATTCGATCCTTGTAATAGATGATGTCATCTATGACTCTGAAGTTATCATCATGTATTTTCCCGTCCATCAACTGACAAGTGAGCTGATTTTTAGAATATTCTAGCAAGAGGTGAGCCTTCCAGTCAACTGATATATCTGTCATGGCATAAACTGATGGCCTCCTGGATAAGGCATCTGCAACTATGTTGTTTTTCCCTCTGACAAATTCAATGTCAAATTCATAAGACGGTATCTTGGTGACCCATTTTTGTTGCCTCTCATTTAAGTCCTTTTGTTCCAAGAAGTACTTAAGGCTGTTGTGATCTGATTTCACCACGAATCTTGCACCAACCAAGTATTGACTGAATTTTTCCAAAGCGTGCATGATAGCTAACATCTCCTTGTCGTAGATGGTGTAAAGTAGCTCAGGGCCCCTCAAATTTCGGCTGTCATTGGCAAGAGGGTGCCTATTCTGCATCAGTACGGCCC
The DNA here is from genome assembly GCA_009831015.1 of Picea engelmannii. Lineage (NCBI taxonomy): Eukaryota > Viridiplantae > Streptophyta > Pinopsida > Pinales > Pinaceae > Picea > Picea engelmannii. Next base: position 642,533 of record ML787514.1, on the reverse strand, counting down.
CAATGCCTTCTCTGGAGGCATCGCACTCCAATGTGAAAGGTTGGTCGAAATCTGGTAAGGCTACCATTGGGCATGTGCTAATTACTTTCTTCATCCTGTCAAATGTAGCTTGGGCCTCTTCACTCCATCTGAAGGTTCCTTTCTTAGTTAGATCGGTCAAAGGTGCACAAATTTGGGAGAACCCTTTGATGAATCTCCTGTAATAGTTGCAAATGCCAAGAAACCCCCTCAACTCTGTAAGGGTTTTAGGTGTGGGCCACTCAACTATTGCTTGGATCTTCTCCTGATGTACATGCACCCCCTTAACTCCAATAATGTTCCCCAAGTAGAGGGCCTTTGTCATCCCAAACTCACATTTGGACTCCTTGGCATACAAGGATTGTCCCTCCATGATAGATAAGATCCGTTCCACATGCTAAAGGTGTTCCTCCCACGTCTTGCTATAAATTAGCAAGTCATCAAAGAATACAAGAAGATTCTTCCTCAACTGTTTGTTGAAGACATGGTTCATACATGACTGAAATGTGGTTGGTGCATTGGTTAATCTAAATAACATCACTAAGAATTCATAGTGGCCATAGTGACACCTGAAGGAAGTCTTAGGGATTTCCTCCTCCCTCATTTTGATTTGATGGTAATCAGAGAGTAAGTCAATATTTGTGAAATAAACAACCCCATGGAGCTCTTCCAATAGCTCATCAATCCTCAGAATGGGATATCAATTTTTAATAGTATTCTTGTTTAGGGCCCTGAAGTCAATTCACATGCACATGGTTCCATCCTTCTTCTTGACAAGTACCACTGAAGAAGCAAAAGGCTTGGAACTTGGTCTAATGTAATCCATATTTAAGAGCTCTTTGATGGCCTTATCTATTTCTTCCTTGTACTTCTTTGGGTGTCTATAAGGCGTGGTGATGATTGGCTTTGCCCCTTCCTCCAACTCAATGATATGCTCAAATCCCCTATCTTGTGGCACACCTGGTGGGATGGGTCCAAAGACCTTACTATGTTTGTCAATGATCCTCTAGATTTTTGGTGTGTAGTGAACCTTCCCCTTTTTGTCCACATGTGCCGAAATCTTGCACTCCGCAACATATACAATCTCCTCTCTCCTGAAAATGGCCCCCATACGCTTTGTTGTGACTACCCTGGATGTGTTGCCTATCATGCCTCTGAGGACTACCTTTGTTCCACACTCCTCTATGAAAGACATCTCCATGGTCTTGTAGTTGGTGGTGATAGGCCCCAACATACTGAGACACTATACCCCAAGGATTATATTTGTATCAGGGAGGTCCATCACATAAACATCTTGTACTAGATCATGCCTACCCAACATAAGCTTCATCCCTAGAATGTACCTATTACATGACATGGTGCTACCTCCTTCTACTTCCACCTTGAATCCTTCAAACTCAATTGTGGGTATATGCCTCCTCTGTAGCAATACTGAGTCAATGAAGTTGTGAGAAGCACCTCCATCAATGAGCACAGACACCTTTTGCCCCTACAATACTCCTCTCATCCTGAAGGTGTTGTACTTGGGTACCCCACTGATGGACGCCAATGTAGCCCTCTCCTCTGCTACACTGTCGTGACTTGTAGCCTCCTCTTCTGCAGTTTTGGTGGTGTCTTCCTCCATGTTTTTGATGTGGCCGAAATCCTCATCCTCTTCATTATCTGATGCCACCTCAATGTAATGAGCTTGGAAATGGCCCATACACTTGTGGGATGGGGTCCATGGCTCTTTGCATGTGTAGCATAGTTGTTTTTTTCTTAGTTCTCTTCTGGTGTTCTCATCCATCTTGCCTCTTCCCCTGTCAAACCCCCTTGGGTCTCTTCCTCCTGAATTCACTGGAGGTATTTGATATCTCCTTCCGGTGTTTAGAGGTGGTCTAGGCATAAATTTTGGTTTTGCAACTGGCCCTAAATATCTCGTCCTCCAGATAACATCCTGCAGGTTGGTAGGCTTAAAATCCTTAACCCAACCCTTCAAGGGTTCCATCAAATCCTCAGTGAAGAGCATCATGAGTCTAGACTGTGACATGTCCTGCACCATGACTGCTAGCCTCTAGAACTCCTCAATATACACCTCTGGTGCTCCTGTCTGTCTGAGCTGTGTGAGTTCCCTGAATTGTAGCTCTGGATCCCCCTGGTCAAACCTGTCAATGAGTCTCTAGGTAAAATTTGTGTATGCCACTATCTGATTGTGGCCAAGTGTGATCAATCCATGATACCACCAATCATGAGCTTTTTCATCCAAGTACATGGTGGCAAACTTGATGGAATCCATCTCTCTCATAGGGTTAAGTTGCAAGTAAGTGTCTAGTTTTTGTACCCACGCATGTGCAATCATCTTGGTCGAACCATCAAAGTAGGGAATCTCCATCTTCCCAGCTCTACGCTCAAACTCATAACTACTCATGTGGTATGGTCTGGGCTTGTTTCTGAACTTCAATCCACATAACTGATCTAGGGTGATCTACCTCTAAACTGGTAAGCTCAATGAGTTGTACTCCCTGGAATATTGATCAAACAGATCATCAAACTCATCTAGGTGGTTGGGCTGTGTGGGTTCATCTGTGAATGAGGGTAAGTATGGCCTAGGAGTAGTCTTGTTACCTGCCTGTCCTTGTGGTGCTCCCCTTTCATGGCTTCTGTCAGAATGATGATAGGGAATATGTTTCTCCTGATACCTGTTCCCTCCATGAGATCCACTAGTTTCCTTGTTGGCATAAGATTCTGAACCTTTCCCCTTGTGATTCATCACCATCAACATTTTTTCTATCCTGGTTTGGTTTTCATCTACCTTCCTTAAGGCCTCTGATATTTTGGCTTGTCCCCTACGGTTTGCCTCCTGGCTTTCCTGTAAGTGGTTGACTAATGTACTCTCTGTTTGATTTATGGATTTATGTAGTTCTTGCGTTAAGGTTACCAAGCCCTGTAGCTCACTGTCCTCACCTGAACCCTCCATATTGGCTTCTACCTCACCTGTTTGTTTCCTCCTTCTACCCATATAAATGCCACTGAATTTCTGCATGCACTAATCCTCACAGGATGGGAGGATCAAAGCTCTGATACCACTGTAATGTTCCCAAACCGATTTTTTTGCTTGGAACACTAACTGACCACGGATTTGTTTGTATGTTTGTGTGTGTTTGCAGGTTGGCCTTCCAAGTTTCGGCCTTAGGGTTATATTCAGTTATTAAGTATAGTTCTGTAGGTATATTCAATGCAAATACAAGATCTAACCAGTACACAAGATATGGAACTCAAAAGCATAGATCTAACCTTTATTATTATGAAAAGAAAGAACCTGATACAAAGTGGATGCATATCTGGAATAACATCAGATGGCTCCAAGAGAGAATATATGAGCTACTACAAAATGATCCTAATAAGACAAAACAAGTCTCTAAAGGCTGGTTATATAATGAAGGTCAATACAATAAGAACTAGGGTCAAATCCAACCCCCCTAGCTGTTGGTACGTCCTACTGAATAGATGAGAAGACCAATATTTTGTCCCAACTGAAGGAGATCTCCAAATAGTTCCAAACTCCACATAAAGATAGATGAAGGCAAGTAGAAACCCTCCCTGAAGTCTGAAGTCTAGATTCCAAGTTTTACCCCTCCAAACTGTTGAAACCCTAATCCAGGTTGCGCCCTCGTGAAGACTGCCAAGCTCAATATTTCGGCCATGATGGAGAAGCTCTCCAAACACCCTAAAAATCTCTAGAAAGATAGATCGTGCCACCACAAGCTACTGGAAGAAGTCTCTGGGTCAAATATGTATATAACCCTCTCAAACGAGCTAGATCTGAATCACAGTTGTGCCCTCCTTCTCTAAAAAAGGTCCCAAAGCTCCAGATAATAATCTAACAGGAGTAACCCTCCAAAAATGCTCTAGATCCGATGAACAAGGCCCGATAAGTAATACCCGAATGCTAGAATGTCAATAGACCCTGTCACAAGGCTGGATTGAACTCCTCTTCATGAAATGATGCACCCCTACTGGAAAAACCCTCAAGGGTATGACCTGTTGCCCTCTTGGATCGATGATGGAACCTATGAAGACTACATAATGGTGTGGGTGGAGTATTTCTTCTCCGAGACTAAGCTTGGAACAAGGTGAGTGGAATATTTCACCACTGAGTTGTTCTCTAGGGTTTGTAATCTCAAAACCCTCAAAACTGTGTGCTCAACAACCCAATAACCAAATGTAATAATATCCAAGATGATCTGAGAGGTGTGCCCTAGGATTTCCTTTATACCTCTTTTATGTTTCTCAGTTGAGTTAAGTTAACCCTTAGTTTCAACTTCTAACTCAACCTCAAGCACTCTATTCCTTCATTGAGTTACTTTTTACCCTTTTTACCTTTTTCCAAGTCAACTTCAAAATATAACATTGAGTTAGATGACCTTTCCCCATGATGCATGAGACCATGGTCTAGTGGGGATGACTAGAACACTAAGTATTTCCAAACCTCTTCATCAAGAGGTGGGGGACATTACAACTTGCTTCCAGAAAAACTCACACTTGTTAAACTTAGCGTAGAGTTGATGCTCTCTTAGTACTTGAAGCACTAATTTAAGATGTTCTTCATGCTCCTCTCTGTTCTTGGAGTATATTAGGATGTCATCAATGAAAACTAATACAAATATGTCTAGGAATTTGTTGAATACATTATTCATCAAGCACATAAAAGTGGCAGGGGCATTGGTTAATCCAAATGGCACCACCACGCATTCATAGTGACCATATCTTGTCATGAAGATTGTTTTGTGGATGTTTTCATCCTTTATTCAAACTTGATGGTATCGAGACCTTAAGTCAATATTTGAGAAAATAAAAGAACTTCTTAATTGGTCAAACAAGTCATCGATTCTTGGTAGGGGATATTTTTTCTTTATGGTTGTCTTATTGAGTTGTCTATAGTCTATGCACAGTTGGAGGGTGCCATCTTTCTTCTTCACAAAAAAGACGGGTGCTCCTCATGGAGACACGTTGGGTCGGATGTAGCATTTGTCCATCATCTCCTTTATTTGTAGCATGAGCTCAACTAGATCTAGTGTACTCATCCTATAGGGTGTCCTAGACACTAGCACTGATCCTGGTGCAAGTTCTATGGAGAAGTCAATGTCTCTTCTCAGAGGTAGACCCGCTACCTCTTCTGGAAACACGTCTTTATACTCTCTTAATATGGGGTGGTCCTTTAGGTTTGGTTTGTCATCCTCAACAAATTCTAACACTTGTATTTCATATAGAGGAAATCCCTTCCTGCAATACTTTTTCATTTGAAGGGTTGATATTCGTCTCATTGAGACAGGCCTTTGAATCCCTTGAAGGGTTATTTTTCTCACTTCTTCATTTTCACACTCCAAAGTTTTATGGTAACAGTCCAACTTGGTTTTATAAGTGGCTAACCAGTCCATACCAAACAACAGGTCATAAGATCCTAGGGGAAGTACGTTAAGGGTTACTTGGGTGGGAAATCCATCCATAATGAATTGGCAAGCTAGTATGACCTCTGCTACTTCTCTATTGTTTCCAGTGGCTATTTGTAACAACCATGGCTTAACATGTCTAACTGGTTGCAACTTACACTTATCAATAGTTTGAGGGGCCACATAACTCAAATTAGAACCAGGGTCAATCAAAATAGAAAATAGACGGTTGATGATCATACCTCCCATCTCCACCATTGAGGCTTGGTGGTCGGATTGGTTATTATCCAAGGATGCATAAATACATGGCATACTCCTAGCCACATCATTGACTATGGTACCTTCTTGAATATTGTAGACTCACCTACTATTATGTTGTCTCCATGGACAACCCCTTAGCATATGTTCTTCTCCACAACCCCAACATTTCAAGGGTTCTTTCTTTGGGTTATCAATATTTCTTGAGACTGCCCAAAAAGGTTTATTTCCACTCTGGGAGGGGAAATTTAGTTGATACGCACTTCTAGTAGGAAGGCTCATCCTATAACCCTTCCCACAGTTCTTAAATCTTGAGGAATTAAACCCCTTCTTCTTGAATCATGAACTGCTCTTCTTCTTCCAGTGCTCGCGAGGTTCTGTTCGACTCCCAAACTGTTCATAACAATACCTTGCCTTCCGGATAGTGTCTTGCAAGGTCTTTGGCTCATCAAACTCAATCCTATCCCGGTAGGTCTGAGGTAATGTAATGATCCCAAGCCAAATTCTTTCTTGAAATCACTAACTACTACTAATTTATTGAGTTATTAAGTGCATACAAGATTCATCAACACATGGAGATCACAATATATTCAATATGTAGAAGCACAAGCAAAGATCTGACCTTTTTATTATGAGCAATGTAAGATCAATACAATAGATGTCTGATCTGGCATAAACCTCAGATGGTCGTACAAGCAATAGATATGAGCTGCTACAAAATGCTCCCGACAATACAAAATAAGCCTCCAAAGGCTGGATATACAATGAAGACTGAATCAAGCAGATCTGAGCCGTACTAATGCTCAACCTCCAAGCTGGAAAGTGCCACGTCCTGCTAGAATGATGAAACCCTCAATAATTATTCCCTGATACCAAAAGTGTCCAATCATCTCGAGAAATATTCCAAATGATAGATCGGGCAACTGTAAGGACAACCCAGATGTCCAAATTCCCAAATCCACTCTCAAACCCCGTAGATCTGAATTCCTCCACTAAATGGTGTGCCCCACTTGATGACTGAAACCCTAGCTGGTCCGGCCCTGATGAAGGAGGCCTCCAAATGCTCTGAAACTCTCCAAGAATATAGATCGGGCTATGATAATCCCGTGGGAGAAGTCTCGGACTTAGATCTCAAGCAGATCCCCTTAGATCTGAGTTTTAATGAATCACAGGACGTCCCCTATGGCTCCAAGAAATCCCAATCTGCAGACAAATGTAGAATGATGATAACCCTCCAGAAAATCCCTCAAACTAATGGTCCTACCCCTGCAAACAAAACCCAACTATCGGAATGGCCCCAGGCCCTCAAGATAAGCTGGATCAAACCTCCCTCTAGATGATGGTGTGCCCTTGCTGGAAACACAAGAACAGTATGACCTGCTACCTTCTGAAGCGCTAGATGGAGATGGGATGAGACTAGAATGGTGTGGAGGAGTCTTTCATCCCCGAGACCAAGCTGCAGAACAAGGTGTGTGGATATTTCACCACTGAGTTGCTCACAAGGGTTTGTACAACAAAACCCCCAAACTGAATGCTCAAGAGCAATAGAAAATGCTAATACAAAACCAGAATGCGTAATAGGTGCGCCCAAACCTCTTACTTATACTTTTCCTTCTAATTCTCTGTTGAGTTAGGTTAACTCCCAGGGTTAATCTTCCATTCTTCTGTTGAGTTATCTTTTACTCCTTTATCCTTTTCCTTTCTTAAGTCAACTTAAAAATATAACTTCTAACTTCTTGACTTTCTCCCCCTCAGTGTGAGACTATGACCTAGTGGGGGTGCCCAGGCCACTGAGTCTCCTCATCACCTCTCTAAGAGGTGGGGGACATTGCAGTCTCCCCTGCTTGAAATTGCTTGTCCTCAAGCAATTCCAAACCTGCTTCTCTAACCATGTGCTCTTGCTCCCAAGTGGCATCCTCAATGGGTAAATCCTTCCACCTGATCAGATACTCCTTGA
>ML787514.1:588834-615313 GCA_009831015.1 Picea engelmannii | reverse complement strand
CCGGCCCCCAAGATGATTTGACCCTCAAATCAGAGTCGGCTCTGCAAATTCGACGAGTTAATGACTTAAGTGAACCCTAAACAGGTACGTGTTCACACTTGAAGATGGTTACGTGACCGCCTGGAGAAATGCTATAAATAGCCATGAGGTTTCACTGTTTTTCCAGAGAATTCGAAGCAATGTTACGCTGTCTAGATGATTCAGAGCTCAGTCTTTGACAAACAGTCCATCAGTGGCCTAACCCAGAGTTCTTTCACCACTCAGTTCAGTTCTATTCATTTTGTAAGGAAAGCATTGTGTTGAGGGCCCCGAAGAACCTTCCGCTGGAGGGAGAAGGAACCCCATTCTCTTTCTTCAGCGTGTGCTCTGGTTTCATTAATATACCAAGCCTTGAAACCATTGATGACCCCCTTGTCTTATGTTTGATGTTTTTGTTTATTTTCGCAGTGTTATTTGCTTTCCGTTGATAGTTAGATTGTATTTAGTTTTGTTTTTTGTTAACCCTATGCTGCCACATATGTTCTACCCTGATGAACCCAACAAGGTATGCAGAGCGCTCTCCATTTTGCTCACCTGGTGACCATTTGAACGCGAACACAAAGGATCCTTAGATCTACGATCCTAGTCACTTCGTGGCTCCGAACTTCAGGGTTTTGGCGTTACACCCACTCCATTCTCTCGAAGCAGGACTTCGTGGAAGTACCATGTGTGGGTCCCTCCTCCTGAAGGATCAGAGAACAGACGAGGCTCCTAACGATCTTCCCCAAATCTACAGTTCTCCTTTTCTTTGTAACTTCAACATTCAAAGAGTTTGGTGCTATGGCATCTCCATTTTCCCGAAGTGGTACTCTACCGAAGTCGTCTCGGCATAGATCTAACAACTGAGGGAACCCTCGATCATCCTTGATCAATGTCTTGCACTACTTCGCGATGGGGAGTTGGATCCCGGTTTAGTCAGTAAGACAGGTTCATATAACCATTAGGGTAACTGCCCAACGCCGGTCAACCTTACAGGTAACCATGACTCTTGATCACCTTCGGCTGGTTTGTGACTATTTGGGCCGACAATATTCCGAAGTCCCAGACTTCTGGAGTTCGGGAGCCAGAAGGACTTAGCTCCCTTAGGATTAGCATAGGGTTCCTAGGTATTGGTCACATGGGTCCTTCTAAATTCTCACAAGTTAAGAATCTTCCTCATCATGAAATTGCTAAGGACTTGGGCATGGTGTCCCGGTTTCACAATTGGGAGTTTGAAGGAGATATCCTCTTCAGGTTGACAAGGTTAGATTGATGCGATGCTTTCTATCCCAACCCTCCTATATATTTATGTCCCAAGACATCTCGAAGGCTAGGTCAGGGAATCTAGATGATCAATCAGAAGCATAAGTCCACAAGAAGATAAATGCATACAAATAACTTGATCATTCATTACAGAGACCATTCTTAGATGTATAAATACATGCATTCATTTATTATTCCATTTCAAAACACAAAGTATGGAAACACTTATCAGAACTAGATGACGTGATGCGACTGTTGAAAGGGGTTATTTTTTCCACCCAACCATAGGCTCAGTCACTCCTAATAGATTTTCCACTGGCCACCCCGAGCTAGACCGTGATGCTCTGAGAGAGAATTATTTCTTCCGACTCAAAAACAGTTTAGGATGGAGGTTACTCTCCTCCTCCCACAGGATCTTGGCAATGGGTTTTATCTATACCAAGCAAGGAGGCTTACCTGAGTACTTCCTCAATCACTCAACACCCTCATTTATCAGCTTGTATCATGACACTGCTAGCCACATCCTGCGACCAAAACACACTCATTTCTCAGTTCTTTCTTGAAATCCAGAGCTCAGTCTCTCTACTCTGTTTTTCTTCATAGGTCTTTCTCTACCCACCATGCCTTCCTTTCTTTCCTTCCTCAACAAGATTGTGTGTGGCCCGAATTCTCAGTCTGTGGTGAGGTATGAAATCCTTTCAGATGGATGCTCTGCCCCATCCCCTCATTAACTCTTGAAGAGTTCTTCCCTCCTACCAACCTGACTATAATTCATTTCTGGGTGAGAGGATTGTTCTGGTCCTGAGCAATGAAATCCAACAAAGTATTGGTTTGATGGGGGTTATCTCAACCATTCCTGGTTCCCCTCACCATCTCTTTCATAAAATTTGTAGTCTATCTTGGCAAACCCCCCTTTCAATAGTCATGCAACACTTATCCATTTTCTATTAATAACAAAAATTACATTCATTGACCCTTTATACAAAGGTTCCTCAAATCAAACATTCACACATATCGAGTTTTCAATAATCTCTTGGCCAATATATTTATATTTACAAACTGGGGGAAACAGGTGTTACAATTAATTAAATTGTATTCAATATGGAATTTTGTGTGGCATGCCCTCGCTTGGGTTGGGGTTGTTACAATGTGGTATCGATTCATATAATAGAGATAACACAACTCAACTAGGTGGTTGAAAATGTATTTGTGATATCAGAGCCATAAGGGGCAGAATTCAAAGAGAAGTTGAAAATGCAATTGTGATAGAAGTCGATTTTTGTGTAGCGTAGCCTAGCCTGGGTGGTTGGTGACGTTACAAAGTGGTATCAGAGATGCAGATTCAATACTGAGCCTACATGGGCTAGCTAACAAAATGAGAAAGATAAATTGTAGTCTAATCAAATTTGGGCTTGTAGATGGCCAAATTTCAAATTATAGAGGTTGTTATGGAGAAATTGGTAAGAATCGCCAATTTTTGAATGGAATTGAAGAAAATTCATGCCCATAAATTTTAACCGACCATGCACGGGGGTAATTGGTTGTTGCAGAGTTTTATTCAGGAATTTTCAGGCCTATAAATGGTCATTTTTCACATTTACAGAACTCCAAAAATAACCGAGAAAAGAAATTGCAAAATTAGGCGTATTGGAAATAATAAAATGAGAAATTCTGAAAAATTGGAAAATTTTGGGTAATTTTTTTTCCGTACAATGATGTCAGCATAACATGGAGTCCATGTGTCAGTTGACATGGTATAAGAATGACGTGTACTTCCACAGTGGTAGGTACATGATGGTCAGTGTGGTAGGTGGCATGTGATGTGGATTCGCAGTGTCAGGGTGCCTGCTTGTCATGTGGAACCTTAACTCCAAACCCACCGTGAGATTACAAGAATTGACTAAGTAAACAATGGATCGGTTGAATGGAGAGGATCAAGGGTATGTATGGAGGAAGCATGAAATTACCACACTCCCTAGTGAAGTTTACAAATTTGACTAAGTGTCAAGACATCGTGGAGCGTGATGAGATCTCGAAAATTGACTAAGTGTCAAGACGTCGTGGAGTGCGGTGAGATATCGAAAATTGACTAAGTGTCAAAACATCACAAAGTGTGGTGAGATCTCAAAAATTAACAAAGTATCAAGACATCATGGAGCATAATGAATGATATGGATTTTTCTAAGCATGAGGAATTGATTGGACGAATAGAGTTATGGATATAGACTAGTGAATCAGGAAAATGCCTTAGACCTGCGATGAAATGCTTGGGAAAGTTTCTAAGTATGGGTGCAAAATGAAGGTGGAAAAAAGTGAGGGTGCATTTCATAGGCTGCAGAAAAATAACAATAATAGAGAATGGATTATGAATCCACAACAAACATAAGAAATTTCTAAGTATGGGTGAAATATTTTGACGGTTGAGATTGAATCAAATTTTAGTTCAGATGGTTGTTGAGTATCGGGGTCATGTTGAGCATTACAATGGTCATCGATAACAGGCCAATGTTCAAGATTAAATATAAAGGAATTATTGAACGGTCATTGAGCGTTGAAGCTATGTTGCATGTGTTACTGGATATCCTTTCCTAAATATATTCCTATTCTTTCCCGTACCATCAACAACTTTCTTCTGAAGACTCAGAATTGAGCATGAGAATAGTCGTTGGAAAGGTTGTGGATAGAGGGGTCCATGTATTCACCCAAAACTGTAAATGGGGTAGGGAAAATTCACAATAAATCATAAATGATATTTATGGTGTATTTAAAGGGCATAATGATGCATAAAATGATAGATTGGTTAAATTATTGTCAGGGCACATATAGAACCAAGAAGAATTCAGTAGGGAGATCAGAAACCAGAAGCATGGAAGATACATAGAGAAATTACAACTATGAATATGAAGTCAGGGGGTTTGGTGTGAGCTTGGAAAATGCAGGGACATGATCCAATGGGCGTGGAGAAGGAAAAGAGGAGAGCATGAATTTGGTGGAGACTATAAAGAGTTTGTAGAGATGTTAAGAGATATAAGGCTAATAATGAGAGGCTTATGAAATCCAAAGAGCAGCAAGATAGATTCAACATCAATATGTTGTAGAGATTGGACCAAATAGAAAATAAAATGGATAAGGAGATAGAATCAAGCAAGTCCATGAGTCATAGATATCCTGTCAGAAAGGAAAGAATTTAGAACTGCGGGTAGAAAACATCATCACTCACCTAGGCACTCAACTAGAAGGGCATACAACAGTCCAAGTATACCTCATGTCAAAAAGCATAACAGGAGGTCTGGGGTGGATGAACTACAAGGAGAAATGAATAAGAATAAAACTCCTACCTTTGATGGTGAGGACAAGAAATATGAAGATGCAGAGGCTCGATTTTTGGGAATGAGGAGATACTTTCAGTTGCACAATTATTCCTGATAAGAAGAAGGAAGAATTTCCATTTACCAGCTGAAGGGAAAAACATCAATGTGGTGGGACCAGCTTGTGCAAGTATAACACATTGATGAGAATAAGATCACTTGGAGGCAATTCAAGAACTACTTTCAAAATAAATACTGACCAAGCATTATTATGATAGGAAGATGAAGGATCTCTTTGAACTCAATCTTGGGAGTATGACCATGGATGAGTATGAAATGATATTTTTAGAACTATTGAAGTATGTTGACTTCATCAAGGATGAACAAGTAAATATTCAAAGGTTCCTGAGCGGATTGCCATCAATATTTAGCGACAAGATACAATATCATGATTCCAAGCTGTTGGATGAAGCAGTAAGGATATTTAAGTGCCTCTATGATCAACATAGAGGAATACCAAATTTTCAAAAGGCTTGGGAAGATACGAAGAAAGGTAATATGGAGTAGAGGAAGAAGGGGAAAAATCCACCATTCTTCAGAAATAATTCTCAAGGCAAGCCAACTCCAAATGAGCCCAAAATGACAGTAACACTGGGGAAAAGAACAAGGCAACCACCTATCAAATGTTGGGGTTTTGAGAGATATAACATGTATAGATATTTCCCTTATAGAAGTGAAAAAGTGAGGATTGTTCATAATGTACATAAGGTTGATATAGTTGAGGACATGGACAGAAGCATGCCAAGGATCCATGTAGCCCTAGACAATAAGCAAATTGAGTTTCAATCCCATATGAATGAAGTGGAAGGTAATATCAATGACACCGTATTTCTATTTTAATTGATTCAAGAGCTAGTCATAGTTATATAGATCCTAAGTTGGCGGAAAGATTTCATTTTTCAAGAAGCAAACTTGGGAAACATTGGTTGATTCAGTGAGCTACATGGGATAAAAGGAGAATTAATGAGATGGTTAAGGAATGTCCAATGGACATGAATGGACTAAGCACAAAGACATATTTGATGGTCATACCTTTGGGTTCTTATGATTTTCTAATTGGTATGGATTGGTTGGAAAAACATCATGCTATCCTAGATTTCTATAACAAGGAATTTACTTGCTTGGATGAAGAAGGGAACTTGAGGATAGTTCAAGGTATTCCAAGGGTAGTAACTATCAAAGAAGTTTCAACCTTGCAGCTGAAGAAAATCTTAAGGAAAGGTTGTCAAATATTTGTAGCTCATATGGAAGAGACGCTTAAGGATAAAGTGCTAAGCATTGAAGACTATGTTGTCCTAAAATAGTTTGAAGATGTATTTATAGAAATACTGGGGTTGCCACCCAAGAGAGATATTGATTTCTCTATAAATATGATGCCTAGAGTAGCCCCAATATTCAAGACTCCTTACATGATGAGTACTCCTGAATTGAATGAATTACAAATGCAACTTGAAGAGATTTTGAAGAAGGGGTATATATGCCCAAGTGTGTTTTCTTGGGGTGCCTTGATATTATTTGCGAAAAAGAGGAATGGAACCTTGAGGATTTGCATTGACTTTGGGCAGATGAATAAGGTGACTGTGAAGAACAAATATCCTTTTCCAAGGATATATGATCTTTTTTATTAGTTGAAAGATGCGAATAAATTCTCCAAGATTGACGTTAGATCATTCTATCATCAGGTGAGAATTAAAGAGGAATATATCAACGAGACAACCTTCAGAATGAAGTATGTTCATTACGAGTTTACAGTGGTGCCATTTGGGCTATCAAATGCACCAGTTGTGTTTATGTGTTTGATGAATGACATTTTCAAAAACTACTTAGATACGTTTGTCATTGTCTTCATGGATGGCATTCTTATCTATTCTATTTCTGAAGAAGAGCATGAAAAACACTTGAGGATGGTGCTACAAGTATTGAGGGAACATCAGTTGTATGAAAAATTGAGCAAGTGCTCATTTTATCAAAGACAAATACATTATTTGGGGCATATCATCTCAAAGGAAGGGATACTAGTAGATCCTGAGAAGATAAAATTCATTGAGGGATGACTAGTACCAAAGAATGTCTTAGAGGTGAGATCATTCATGGGGCTTGCATGATACTGTAGAAGATTTATTGAAGTTTTTTCAAATATTTCTCCCCCAATCACTTCTTTGCAAAAGAAGGGTTTGAGATTTGAAAGGACTACATATTGTGAAAGGATTTTTCAACATTAGAAATATTTATTGACAAGTTCACCAATTTTGAGGATTGTTGGTCGAAATGAAGAATTCATTGTGTGCACTGATACATGCAAAGAAGGGCTTGGGGGAGTCCTTAATCAAAATAGGCATGTGATATGCTATAAGTCAAGAAATTTAAAAGAGCATGAGAAGATTTGAGATGAGGATCTACCATAGTGGTATGAAATATTTGTTTGGACAACCAACTTTGAATGCCAAACAATATAGATGGCTGAAATTCCTCAATGAATTCGAATTTTATACTAAGCATATCAAAGGAATGAGAACAAGGTGGTAGATGCACTCAATAGGAAGGTGCATGAGAAGCATTCTACAACTATTAACATGTATAGATCTAATTTGAAGGACATAATTCTAGAAGCTGCAAAATCGGATCAACATTACATGGAGACAAAATAAAAATTACAACAAGGTAATAATCAACATAAAATGCAGGAGCATGAGTTAAAGGAGGATGGAATTCTGATGTACAGGGGCATAGTTTATGTGCCTAATTCTTAGGAGTTGAAGAATCCAATGCTAAAACAAAAGCATAGTGTGCCTTATGTTGGACACCTAGAGTACCAAAAAAAAATTGCAGCTGTCAAGAGCCAATATTATTGGCTAGGTATGAAGAAAGAGGTGGATGATTATATAGCCATATGTATTGAATGTCAGAAGTTCAAGGATAAACATAGAAACCCAACTGGTTTGCTACAACCATTTCCCATTCCAGAGTGGAAATGGGAAGTAGTAACAATTGATTTCATCACCAAGCTACCGAGAACAATGAAACAACATGATTCCATTTGGGTGGTGGTGGATAATCTCACTAAAGCTACTAATTTATTCCAATAAAACTAACCCACAAGGAGACCAACAATGCAGATATTTATATGAAGGAAATTTCCAGACTTAATGGTGTGCCTAAGGCAATTGTTTTTGATAGAGATCCCAAGTTTACATCAAACTTTTGGAAGGGATTATTCAAAGGATTTGGGACAAATATGAACTTTATCATAACATATCATCTAGAGTCAGATGGGAAAACAGAAAGGGTCAATCAAATGATTGAATATATGATGAGCATGTATGGGATGGATAAACCATCAAAATGGGAAGATTATTTACACTTAGTGGAATTTGATTCTAATAATGGGTATCATGCCTCTTTAAAGATGATCCCATTTCATGCACTATATGATAGAAGGCACAACATGCCAGTGAGATGGGAGTCAGGTGATCCAGATTATTTTCGGCATGAAATGAGAGCGGATATATAATAAATAAATGCACAGAGATATCGCATATATCCAATAATATAATAAAAACATATTAGAGATGCAACCATAAACACATAGATACAATAATACACGATTTCTATTAATGAAAGAAATGTACAAAGACTGTAAAAATACAGAGTGAAAGACTCGCTAGAATGGTGGAAGCTTATCTCTGAGAAGAGATGTGATGACTACTCGCATTCTCAAGAAGATGGTTACAATGAGGCTCTGAAGGCCTTTTTAAAATAAACAGGAATGCCAAAAACTCTAGACATCCAGAAACCTAACCCTAGGAGATGAAGCGCCAAAAGTCATGTGGGCCCCGTTTGGGTAAGTGAGTACATCAACTTCTCGGGGTCATAACTTTTGCATACGATCTCCGTTTCAGGCCTGTGATAGCTCGTTGGAAAGGTATTGTCGAGGAGATTCATTTTGGGGGCTCAATCATGCCTTCGGCTATAATTTAGAACATTGATCTCGAAAAAATTTCATTTGGTCCCTCAAAATGGCCCTGGAAGTTAAAAACTACTAAAAATAGTAAATTGCCAAAATTGCTAGAAAACTTTTTTGAGCCAGTCGAAAAAGGTGGGTGGCCACTGATATCCACCTGGATCAATTTTCCCTCCTTAGGAAGCAATGGTCTCCATTGCGTTGAGTTCCCGGGGGAGAGGAAAAAGCATTTGCTAAATTTGTATTTTGGTGAGCTGCTTGCCTTGCTGGAGATGTCGCGCTGCTCAGTTTGTGGAAGTTTGTCACGAACATGTTGAGGCTAAGGCTGTTCAACAAGTCGGGCTACATGAGAGGACGATGCATAGAAGGAATCTTTGCACTTTGCTGCAACCTTGTTGACTTTCTTCTGTTTGATAGAAGGTGCTTGGGGCGAGGCTATAGTGGTTGCAGTGTCCGTCTGTTCTCCTTTTGAACAGATTGTGAAAAAGCTAAATTTTGCATTATGAGATACTACCTTGCGACACTTTTTAGGTGGAACAATAGTTGGAACTTCCTTTGGTATTCTGTAGAGATGACCCCCAGGAGAAACAATGACACAGTGGGGTCGAGACTCATAAACAACATGGTGCTTCCACATATCTAGTACGCCCAAGAAAACATCACAGACATCCAGTGGGAAACATCACATAATACCTCATCCTTGAAGGGTTGGATGCCGTATGACAATAGACATTCTTGGCGGACATGAAGATCTCGTCCTTGGAAAAGCCACCTCATGTTGTATGGCTGTGGCTATGGTGTTGTCGACAATCCAAATTATTTGACGACCTCTGTTGATATTAGGTTCTTCTGTCTTCCACTATGAACAATAAAATGAAGCGGGGTCCCCATCACCCACATCCGTGAATGAAAAATGTGCTCCCCTTCTTCAGGATCTGTTGGTTCTTCTAGTTGAATTGTTGCGGTCGTGAAAATAACAGTGGGGTCTGCATCAATGATCTGTCCTTTACCATTATTTTCAGAATCAGATTATGAATCAGGGTTCGGCTCTTTATCTTTGATCTCAGCCACCAATGATTGTTTTGAGCGACATTCATCGGTGTTGTTTCAGGGGATTTTGTGGAACTCACACCATTTTCCGGTGTCCTTCTTTGTCTTCCCATGACCCTTTTTTTCCTGTGTCTTGGAATGGTTTTCGGGAGACTGTTTGTTAGAGCCGTCTTTGTCATACTTTGGTTGTTGCGGATTTGTATACTCGAATTCCCGTTTTTTCTAGATCTTAAATTTCTGCTCAATTTTAACAGCATATTGATAAGCAACATCAAGTGATGAGATGTCCAGAAAATCCATTTCAATCTGGATGTATTTGTGTAGAGCCCCATGGTATTTCATAACCAAATGTTGCTCGAAGTCTTTGATACCCATCTTGGTGCACAAGGTATGAAAGGTATTGGTGAACTTCGGAACTGCTTGGCCCTTCTCTTGCCGCAGTGTGGTCCATCTCATGTACTGGTCCTCATAGTTGCCAACAGGGTAATACTGTTCCTTTACCGCATCCACAAAAATATTCCAAGTAGGATCGGCCCCATATATTCCAGAATCCTCTGTGGAACTTTTCTCCCAGTAAGTTTCCCACCATTGTTTGACATGAGGAAGAGCTTTACGGAGTGCGAAGGTGATCTTTTCTTTGTTGAAAAATTTGTGAACAGAGAAATAACCTTCAAGCAGAGTTAACCATTTTTCTAGGCTTTTGCATCTATCTGTCCTTCAAATACAAGAATATGAAAATTAACTTGTACCTTGAAAGGCGAGGTGCCTCCAAAGTGGCAGCTTGCTGAATATGCACCTGATGCTATCGACAAGAGTTTAAGGATGTGGGAAAAATTCTTCATCATTTCGTCCCTTTGTCGCATGAGAGCTTTCTCAAGCAACAGATTGATAGGATCATCCGCTCCGTCATTTTTCTTTTCTTCCGCCATTGAGGGTTTATTGGGTGTGTGAGAGAGATTTTCTTCAAGAGAGACAAGCTCAAGACCCAACTTTCTATACTCGGACCTCGTCGGGGATATGCACTGAAAAAATGATCAAGAGCAGCCTGCTCTGATACCACTGATCTAGATTATTTTCGACACGAAATGAGAGTGGAGATATAATAAAGAAATGCACAGAGATATCGCGTATATCCAATAATATAACAGAAATATATCAGAGATCAAACCATAAACACAAAGATACAATGATACACGATTTCTATTAATGAAAAAAATGTACAGAGACTGTAAAAATACAGAGTGAAAGACTCGCTAGAATGGTGGAAGCTTATCTCTGAGAAGAAATGGGATGGCTACTCGAATTCGCAAGAAGATGGTTACAATGAGGCTCTGAAGGCATTTTTACAATAAAAAATAATGGAAAAAACCCTAGACATCCAAAAACCTAACCCTGGGAGATGAATCGCCAAAATTCATGTGGGTCCCGTTTGGGTAAGTGAGTACATCAACTTCCCGGGGTCGTAACTTTTGCATACGATCTCCATTTTAAGCGTGTGATAGCTCGTTGGAAAGGTATTGTCAAGGAGATTCATTTTGGGGGCTCAATAATACCTTTGATTATCATTGAGGACCTCGATCTCGAAAAACCTTCATTTGGGCCCTCAAAATGGCCCCGGAAGTTAAAAACTACTAAAAATAGTAAATTGTCAAAATTGCCAGAAAACTATTTTGAGCCAGTCGAAAAAGGTGGGTGGCCACCGATATCCACCTAGATTAATCCTGCTTCCTTAGGAAGCAATGGTCTCCAATGCATTGAGTTCTCGGGGGAGAGGGAAAAACATTTGTTGAATCTATATCTTGGTGAGCTGCTTGCCTTGCTGGAGACGTCGTGTTGCTCAGTTTGTGGAAGTTTATCACGAACCTATTGAGGCTGAGGCCGTTTAACAAGTCGGGCTACATGAGAGGACGATGCACATAAGGAATCTTTGTGCTTTTCTTCAACCTTGTTGACTTGCTTCTGTTTGATAGAAGGTACTTGGGGCGAGGCTGTAGTGGTTGCATTGTTCTTCTGTTCTCCTTTTGAAAAAATTTTGAAAAAACTAAATTTTGTAGTATGATATATTACTTTGCGACACTTTTTAGGTGGAACAGTAGTTGGAAATACCTTTGGTATTCTGTAGAGATGACCCCCCAAAGAAACAATGACACTGCAGGGTCGAGACTCATAAACAACATAACACTTCCGCATATATGGTTGGCACAAGAAAACATCACAGACATCCAGTGGGGCAACATCACATAATACCTCATCCTTAAAGGGTTGGATGTCATATGACAATCGACATTGTTGGCTAACACGGAGATCTCGTCCTTGGCGAAGCCACCTTATGTGGCTGCGGCTATGGTGTTGTCGACAATCCCAACTGTTTGACGACCTCTGCTGAGATGAGGTTCTTCTGGCTTCTGCTATAAACAATGAAATGCAGCGGGGTCCCCTTCACCCACATCTGTAAATGAAAAAGGCGCTCCCCTTCTTCAGGATCTATTGGTTCTTCTGGTTGAATTGTTGCGGTCGCGACAATAGCAGTGGGGTCCGCATCAATGATCTGTCATTTACTATTATTTTCAGAATCAGATTATGAATCAGGGTTTGACTCTTTATCTTTGATCTCGACCACCAATGATTTCTTTGAGTGACATTAATCGGTGTTGTGCCAGGGTATTTTATGGAACTCACACCATTTTTCGGTGTCCTTCTTTGTCTTCCCGTGACCCTTCTTTTCCTGTGTCTTGGAATGGATTTCAGGAGACTGTTTGTTACGACCGTCTTTGTCATACTTTGGTTGTTGCAGATTTTCATACCCGAATTCCCATTTGTTCTGGTGCTTAAATGTCTACTCAATTTTAACAGCATATCGATAAGCAACACCGAGTGATGAGATGTCCAGAAAATCCATTTCAGTCTGGATGTATCTGTGTAGAGCCCCACGGTATTTTAGAACCAAATGTCCCTCAGAGTCTTTGATACCCAGCTTGGTGCAAAAGGTATGGAAGGTATTGGTGAACTCCAAAACTGCTTGGCCCTTCTCTTGCCGCAGTGTGTTCCATCTCATGCACAGGTCCTCATAGTTGCCAACAGGGTAATACTGTTGCTTTACCGCATCCAAAAAAAAATCCCAAGTGGGATCGACCCCATATATTCTAGAATCCTTTATGGAACTTTGCTCCCAATAAGTTTACCACCAATGTTTGACATGAGGGAGAGATTTAAAGAGTGCGAAGGTGATCTTTTCTTTGTCGAAAAAATTGTGAACAAAGAAATAACCTTCTAGCAGAGTTAACCATTTTTTTAGGGCTTCTGCATCTATCTGTCCTTCAAATACAGGAATATCAAAATTAACTTGTACCTTGAAAGGCGAGGTGCCTCCAAAGTGGCCGATTGATGAAGATGTGCTTGATGCTATCGACAGGCATTTAAGGATGTGGGCAAAATTCTCCATCATTTCGTCCCTCTGTCGCATGAGAGCTTGCTCAAGCAACAGATTGATAGGATCGTTTTCTCTGTAATTTTTCTTTTCTTCCGCCATTGAGGGTTTATTGGGTGTGTGAGAGCGATTATCTTCAAGAGAGACAATCTTGAGACCCAACTTGCTATACTCGGACCTCGTCAGGGACATGCACTGAAAAAACGATCAGGAGGAGCCATCTCTGATACCACTGATCCAGATTATTTTTGGCACGAAATGAGAACGAAGATATAATAAAGAAATGCACAGAGATATCACATATATCCAATAATGTAACATAAATATATCAGAGATGAAACCATAAACACAGAGATATAGTAATACACAATTTCTCTTAATGAAATAAATGTACAGAGACTGTAAAAATACAGAGTAAAAGACTCGCTACAATGGTGGCAGCTTATCTCTGAGAAGAGATGTGACGGCTACTCGAATTCGCAAGAAGATGGTTACAATGAGGATCTGAAGGAATTTTTACAATAAACATGAATTCCCAAAACCCTAGACATCCAAAAACCTAACCCTAGGAGATGAAGCACCAAAAGTCAGGTGGGCCCGGTTTGGGTAAGTGAGTACATCAACTTCTCGGGGTGGTAACTTTTGCATACGATCTCCGTTTTAGGCGTGTGATAGCTCGTTTGAAAGGTATTGTCGAGGAGATTCATTTTGGGGTATCAATTATGTATTCAACCATAATTAAAGACCTAGATCTTGAAAAACATTCATTTGGGCTCTCAAAATGGCCCCGAAAATTAAAAATTGCTAAAAATAGTAAATTGTCAAAATTGCCAGAAAACTGTTTTGAGCCAGTCGGAAATGGTGGGTGGCCACTGATATCCACATAGATCAATAATCCCTCCTTAGGAAGCAATGGTATTCATTGCGTTGAGTTCCCGAGGGAGAGGGAAAAGCATTTGTTGAATCTGTATCTTGGTTAGTTGCTTTCCTTGTTGGAGACGTCGCGCTGCTTAGTTTGTGGAAGTTTGTCACGAACATGTTGAGGCCGAGGCCATTCAACAAGTTGGGATACATGAGAGGATGATGCGTAGAAGGAATATTTTCACTTTGCTGCAACCTTGACGACCTGCTTCTGTTTGATATAAGGTGCTTGGGGCGAGGCTGTAGTGGTTGTAGTGTTCTTTTGTTTTTCTTTTAAATAGATTGTGAAGAAGCTAAATTTTGCAGTATGAGATAATACCTTGCGACACTTTTTAGGTGGAACAGTAGTTGGAACTAACTCTGGTATTCTGTAGAGATGAACCCCAAGAGAAACAATGAAACTGCAAGGTTGAGACTCATAAACAACATGGAGGTTCCACATATATGGTTGGCCCAAGAGAACATCACAGACATCCAGTGGGGCAACATCACATAATACCTCATCCTTAAAGGGTTGGATGCCGTATGACAATCGACATTGTTGGCTGACATGGAGATCTCATCCTTGGTGAAGCTACCCGATGTTGTATGGTTGTAGGTGTGGTGTTGTCGATAATCCCAACTGTTTGACGACCTCAGCTGAGATGAGGTTCTTCTGGCTTCCGCTATCAACAATAAAATGCAGCGGGGTCCCTTTCACCCACATCTGTGAATGAAAAAGGCACTTTCCTTCTTCAGGATTTGTTGGTTCTTCAGGTTGAGTTGTTATGGTCGCGACAATAGTAGTGGGGTCCACATCAATGATCTGTCCTTTACCATTATTTTCAGAATCAGATTATGAATCAGGGTTCGGCTCTTTGTCTTTGATCTCAGCCACCAATGACTGGTTTGAGAGACATTCATCGGTGTTGTGCTAGGGGGTTTTGTGGAACTTGCACCATTTTCTGGTGTCCTTTTTTGTCTTTTCGTGACCCTTCTTTTCCTGTGTCTTGGAATGGTTTTCGGGAGATTGTTTGTTAGGGCCGTCTTTTTCATACTCTGATACCACTGATTTAGATTATTTTCGGCACGAAATGAGAGCGGAGATATAATAAAGAAATGCACACATATATCACATATATCCAATAATATAACAGAAATATATCAGAGATGAAACCATAAACACAGAGATACAATAATACACGATTTCTATTAATGAAATAAATGTACAGAGACTGTAAAAATACAGAGTGAAAGACTCGCTAGAATGGTGACAACTTATCTCTGAGAAGAGATGTGACGACTACTCGCATTCGTAAGAAGATGGTTACAATGAGGCTCTAAAGGCATTTTTACAATAATTAGGAATGCCAAAAACCCTAGACATCCAAAAACCTAACCCTGGGAGATGAAGCACCAAAAGTCATGTGGGCCCCATTTGGGTAAGTGAGTACATCAACTTCCCGGGGTCGTAACTTTTGCATATGATCTCCGTTTTAGGCGTGTGATAGCTTGTTGGAAAGGTATTATCGAGTAGATTCATTTTTTTGGCTCAATCATGCCTTTGATAATAATTGAGGACCTCGATCTCAAAAATCCTTCATTTGGTCCCTCAAAATGGCCCCGGAAGTTAAGAACTGCTAAAAATAGTAAATGGCCAAAATTGCCAGAAAACTATTTTGAGCCAGTTAGAAAAGGTGGGTGGCCACCGATATCTACTTGGATCAATCCTCCCTTATTAGGAATCAATGGGCTCCATTGTGTTGACTTCTCGGGGGAGAGGGAAAAGCATTTGCTGAATCTATATCTTGGTGAGTTTCTTACCTTGCTCGAGACGTCACGCTGCTCAGTTTGTGGAAGTTTGTCATGAACCTGTTGAGGCTGAGGCCATTCAACAAGTCGGGCTACATGAGAGGATGATGTGTAGAAGGAATTTTTGTGCTTTGCTGCAACCTTTTTGACTTGCTTCTATTTGATAGAAGGTGCTTGGGGCAAGGCTGTAGTGGTTGCAGTGTCCTTCTGTTCTCCTTTTGAACAGATTGTGAAGAAGCTAAATTTTGTAGTATGAGATACTACCTTGCGACACTTTTTAGGTGGAACAATAGTTGGAACTAACTCTGGTATTCTGTAGAGATGACCCCCCAGAGAAACAATGACACTGCGGGGTCGAGAATCATAAACAACATGGCGCTTCCACATATATGGTTGGCCCAAGAGAACATCACAAACATAAAGTGGGGAAACATCACATAATACCTCATCCTTGAAGGGTTGGATGCCGTATGACAATCGACATTGTTGGTTGACACAGAGATCTCGTCCTTGGTGAAGCCACCCGATGTTGTATGGCTGCGGGTGTGGTGTTGTCGACAATCCCAATTGTTTGACAATCTCTGCTGAGATGAGGTTCTTTTGGCTTCTGCTATCAACAATAAAATGCAGCGGGGTCCCCTTCACCCACATCTGTGAATGAAAAAGGTGCTCCCCTTCTTCACGATCTATTGGTTCTTCTGGTTGAATTGATGCGGTCATGACAATAACAGTGGGGTCTGCGTCAATGATCTGTCCTATACCATTATTTTCAGAATCAGATTATGAATCAGGGTTCGACTCTTTGTCTTTAATCTCGACCACCAATGACTGTTTTGAGCGACATTCATCGGTGTTGTGCTAGGGGATTTTGTGGAACTCGCACCATTTTTCGGTGTCCTTCTTTGTCTTCCCGTGACCCTTCTTTTCCTATGTCTTGGAATGGTTTTCGGGAGACTTTTTGTTAGGGATGTCTTTTTCATACTTTGGTTGTTGCAGATTTGCATACCCGAATTCCCGTTTGTTCTGGTGCTTAAATTTCTACTCAATTTTAACAACATATCGATAAGCAACACCGAGTGATGAGATGTCCAAGAAATCTATTTCAGTCTGGATGTATCTGTGTAGAGCCCCATGGTATTTCATAACCAAATGTCACTCAGATTATTTGATACCTAGCTTGGTGTGCAAGGTATGGAAGGTATTGGTGAAATCCGGAACTACTTGGCCCTTCTCTTGCCGCAGTGTGCTCCATCTCATGTACTGGTCCTCATAGTTGTCAACATGGTAATACTGTTCTTTTACCGCATCCACAAAAACATCCCAAGTGGGATCGACCCCATATATTCCAGACTCCTTTTTGGAACTTTTCTCCCAGTAAGTTTCCCACCAATATTTGACATATGGAGAGCTTTAAGGAGTGTGAAGGTGATCTTTTCTTTGTCAAAAAAATTGTGAACAGAGAAATAACCTTCTAACAGAGTTAACCATTTTTCTAGGGCTTCTGCATTTATCTGTCCTTCAAAAATAGGAATATAAAAATTAACTTGTACCTTGAAAGGAGAGGTTCCTCGAAAGTGGCCTCTTGATGAATATGCGCCTGATGCTATCGACATATGTTTAAGGGTGTGGGAAAAATTCTCCATCATTTCGTCCCTCTGTCACGTGAGAGCTTGCTCAAACAACATATTGATAGTATCATCTGCTCCGTCGTTTTTCTTTTCTTCCACCTTTGAGGGTTTCTTGGGTGTGAGAGAGCGATTTTCTTCAAGAGAAACAAGCTCGAGACCCAACTTGCTATACTCGGACCTCGTCGGGGACATGCACTAAAAAAACGATCAAGAGCAACCTGCTCTGATACCACTGATCCAAATTATTTTTGGCATGAAATGAGAGCGGAGATATAATAAATAAATGCACAGAGATATCACCTATATCCAATAATATAACAGAAATATATCAGAGATGCAACCATAAACACAGAGATACAGTAATACATTATTTTTATTAATGGTGGCAACTTATCTCTGAGAAGTGATGTGAAGGCTACTCGCATTCACAAGAAGATGGTTACAATGAGGCTCTGAAGGCCTTTTTAAAATAAACAGGAATGCCAAAAACCCTAGACATCTAAAAACCTAACCCTAGGAGATGAAGCGCCAAAAGTCACGTGGGCCCCTTATGGGTAAGTGAGTACATCAACTTCTCGTGGTCGTAACTTTTGCATACAATCTCTGTTTTAGGCATGTGATAGCCCGTTGGAAAGGTATTGTTGAGGAGATTCATTTTGGGGGATCAATCATGTATTTGGCTATCATTGAGGACCTCGATCTCGAAAAACCTTCATTTGGGCCCTTAAAATGGTCCCGAAAGTTAAAAACTGTTAAAAATAGTAAATTGCCAAAATTGTCGGAAAACTGTTTTGAGCTAGTCAG
Organism: Picea engelmannii; assembly: GCA_009831015.1. Taxonomy (NCBI): domain Eukaryota; kingdom Viridiplantae; phylum Streptophyta; class Pinopsida; order Pinales; family Pinaceae; genus Picea; species Picea engelmannii. Next base: position 597,082 of record ML787514.1, on the reverse strand, counting down.
AAAAGGTAAGTGGCCACCGATATCCACTTGGATTAATCCTCCCTCCTTAGGAAGAAATGTTCTCCATTATGTTGAGTTACCGTGGGAGAGAGAAAAACATTTGCTAAATCTATATCTTAGTGAGCTGCTTGCCTTGTTGGAGATGTCGCGCTGCTCAGTTTGTGGAAGTTTTTCATGAACCTGTTGAGGCCGAGGTCATTCAACAAGCCAGGCTACATGAGAGGATGATGCGCAGAAGGAATCTTTGCACTTTGCTGCAACCTTGTCGACTTGCTTCTGTTTGATAGAAGTTGCTTGGGGCGAGGCTGTAATGGTTTTCGTGTCCTTCTGTTCTCCTTTTGAACAGATTGTGAAGAAACTAAATTTTGGAGTATGAGATACTACCTTGCGGCACTTTTTAGGTGGAACAGTAGTTGGAACTACCTTTGGTATTTTGTAGAGACAAACCCCTAGAGAAACAATGACACTGCGGGGTCGAGACTCATAAACAGCATGGCGCTTCCACATATATGGTTGGCCCAAGAGAACATCACAGACATACAGTGGGGAAACATCACATAATACCTCATCCTTGAAGGGTTGGATGCCATATGACAATCAACATTGTTGGCTGACATGAAGATCTCGTCCTTGGTAAAGCCACCTGATGTTGTATGGCTGCGGGTGTGGTGTTGTCGACAATTCCAACTGTTTGACAACCTCTACTAACATGAGGTTCTTCTGGCTTCTGCTATCAACAATAAAATTCAGCGGGGTCCCCTTCACCCACATCTGTAAATGAAAAAGGCACTCCCCTTCTTAAGGATCTATTGGTTCTTCTGGTTGAATTGCTATGGTCGCAACAATAACATTGGGGTCCGCATCAATGATCTGTCCTTTACCATTATTTTTAGAATCAGATTATGAATCAAGGTTCGGCTCTTTGTCTTTGATCTCGGCCACCAATGAATGTTTTGAGTGACATTCATTGGTGTTGTGCCAGGGGATTTTGTGGAACTCACACCATTTTCCGGTGTCCTTCTTTGTGTTCCCATGACCCTTCTTTTCCTGTGTCTTGGAATGGTTTTCGGGAGACTATTTGTTAGGGCCGTCTTTGTCATACTTTGGTTGTTGCGGATTTGCATACCCGAATTCCCGTTTGTTCTGGTGCTTAATTTTCTGCTCAATTTTAACAGCATATCGATAAGCAGCACCGAGTGATGAGATGTCTAGAAAATCCATTTCAGTCTGGATGTATCTGTGTAAGGCCCCACAGTATTTCAGAACCAAATGTCGCTTGGAGTCTTTGATACCCAACTTGGTGCGCAAGGTATGGAAGGTCTTGGTGAACTTCAGAACTACTTGGCCCTTTTCTTGCCACAGTGTGGTCCATCACATGTACTGGTCCTCATAGTTGCCAACAGGGTAATACTGTTCATTTACCGCATCCAAAAAAAATCCCAAGTGGGATCGACCCCATATATTTCAGACTCCTCTGTGGAACTTTTCTCTGAGTAAGTTTCCCACCAATGTTTGACATGAGGGAGAGCTTTAAGGAGTGCGAAGGTGATCTTTTCTTAGTAAGAAAAATTGTGAACTGAGAAATAACCTTCAAGTAGAGTCAACCATTTTTCTAGATCTTCTGCATCTATCTGTCCTTCAAATACAGGAATATCAAAATTAACTTGTACCTTGAAAGGCGAGGTGCCTCCAAAGTGGTTTCTTGTTGAAGATACGCCTGATGCTATCGGCAGGCATTTAAGGATGTGGAAAAAATTCTCCATCATTTCGTCCCTCTATCGCATGAGAGCTTGCTCAAGCAACAGATTGATAGGATCATCTTCTCCATCGTTTTTCTTTTCTTCCCCCATTAAGGGTTTATTGGGTGTGCGAGAGCGATTGTCTTCAAGAGAGACAAGCTCGAGACGCAACTTGCTATACTTGGACCTCATCGGGGACATGCACTAAAAAAATGATCAAGAGCAGCCTGCTCTGATACCACTGATCTAGATTATTTTCGGCATGAAATGAGAGCGGAGATATAATAAACAAATGCACAAAAATATCGCGTATATCCAATAATATAACAGAAATATATCAGATATGCAACCATAAACACAGAGATACAATAATACACAATTTCTATTAATGAAAGAAATGTACAAAGACTGGAAAAATACAGAGTGAAAGACTCACTAAAATGGTGGCATCTTATCTCTGAGAAGAGATGTGACGGCTACTCGCATTCACAAGAAGATGGTTACAATGAGGCTCTAAAGGCATTTTTACGATAAATAGGACTGCCCAAAACCCTAGACATCCAAAAACCTAACCCTAGGAGATGAAGCGCCAAAAGTCACGTGGGCCCCGTTTGGGTAAGTGAGTACATTCGAAATCCGTAACTTTTGTATACGAAATCCGTTTTAGATGTGTGATAGCTCATTGGAAAGGTATTATCGAGGAGATTCATTTTGGGGGCTCAATCATGCCTTCAAATATAATTGAGGACCTCGATCTTGAGAAACCTTCATTTGGGCCGTCAAAATGGCCACTGAAGTTAAAAACTTGTAAAAATAGTAAATTGCCAAAATTACTAGAAAATTGTTTTGAGGCAGTCGAAAAAGGTGGGTGGCCACCGATATATACTTGATTCAATCCTCACTCCTTAGGAATCAATGGTCTCCATTGCGTTGAGTTCCCATGGGAGAGGGAAAAGAATTTGCTGAATCTATATCCTTGTGAGCTGCCTGCCTTGCTGAAGATGTCGCGCTGCTCAGTTTGTGGAAGTTTATCACGAACCTGTTGATGCTGAGACCATTCAACAAGTCGGGATACATGAAAGGATGATGCACAAAAGGAATCTTTGCACTTTGCTGCAACCTTGTCGACTTGCTTCTATTTGATAAAAGGTGCTTGGAGCGAGGCTGCAGTGGTTGTAGTATCCTTCTGTTCTCCTTTTGAACAGATTGTGAAGAAGCTAAATTTTGCAGTATGAGATACTACCTTGCGACACTTTTTAGGTGGAATAGTAGTTGGAACTACCTTTGGTATTATGTAGAGATGACCCCCAAGAGAAACAGTGATACTGCGGGGTCGAGACTCATAAACAACATGGCGCTTCCACATATATGGTTGGCCCAAGAGAACATCACAGACATCCAGTGGGGAAACATCACATAATACCTCATCCTTGAAGGGTTGGATGCCGTATGACAATTGACATTGTTGGCTGACACAGAGATCTCGTCTTTGGCGAAGCCACCCGATACTATATGGCTGCGGGTGTGGTGTTGTTAACAATCCCAACTGTTTGATGACCTCTGCTGAGATGAGGTTCTTCTGGCTTCCGCTATCAACAATAAAATGTTGTAGGGTCCTCTTCACCCACATCTGTGAATGAAAAAGGCACTCCCCTTCTTTAGAATTTGTTGGTTCTTCTGGTTGAATTGCTGCGATCGTGACAATAACAGTGGGGTTCGCGTCAATGATTTGTTTTTTACCATTATTTTCAGAATCAGATTATGAATCAGGGTTCGACTCTTTGTATTTGATCTCGATCACCAATGACTGTTTTGAACGACATTCATCGGTGTTGTGCCAGGGGATTTTGTGGAACTCGCACCATTTTCCAGTGTCCTTCTTTGTGTTCCCATGACCCTTCTTTTCCTGTGTCTTGGAATGGTTTTCGGGAGACTGTTTGTTAGGGCCATTTTTGTAATACTTTGGTTGTTGCAGATTTGCATACCCGAATTCCCATTTGTTCTGGTGCTTAACTTTCTACTCAATTTTAACAACATATCAATAAGCAACACCGAGTGATGAGATGTCCAGAAAATCCATTTCAGTCTAGATGTATCTATGTAGAGCCCCACGGTATTTCATAACCAAATGTCACTCGGAGTCTTTGATACCCAGCTTGGTGTGCAAGGTATTGAAGGTATTGGTGAACTCCGGAACTGCGTGGCCCTTCTCTTGCCGCAGTGTGGTCCATCTCATGTATTGTTCCTCATAGTTGCCAACAGGATAATACTGTTCCTTTACTGCATTCACAAAAAAATCCCAAGTGGTATCGGCCCCGTATATTCCAGACTCCTCTGTGGAACATTGCTTCGAGTAAGTTTCCCACCAATGTTTGACATGAGGGAGAGCTTTAAGGAGTGCGAAGGTGATCTTTTCTTTTTCGGAAAAATTGTGAACAGAGAAATAACCTTCTAGCAGAGTTAACCATTTTTCTAAGGCTTCTGCATCTATCTGTCCTTCAAATACAAGAATATTAAAATTAACTTGTACCTTGAAAGGCGAGGTGCCTCCAAAGTGGCCACTTGATGAAGATGCGCTTGATGCTATCGGCAGGAGTTTAAGGATGTGGGAATAATTATCGATCATTTCATCCCTCTATCGCGCGAGAGCTTGCTCAAGCAACAGATTGATAGGATCACCTGCTCCGTCGTTTTTCTTTTCTTCTGCCATTGAGGCTTTCTTGAGTGTGCGAGAGCGATTGTCTTCAAGAGAGACAAACTCAAGACCCAACTTGCTATACTCAGACCTCATCAGGAACATGCACTAAAAAAACTATCAATAGCAGCCTGCTCTGATACCACTGATCCAGATTATTTTCAGCACGAAATGAGAGCGGAGATATAATAAAGAAATGCACAGAGATATTGCGTATATCCAATAATATAACAGAAATATATAAGAGATGCAACCATAAACACAGAGATATAGTAATACACGATTTCTATTAATGAAATAAATGTACAGAGACTATAAAAATACAGAGAGAAAGACTCGCTAGAATGGTGGAAGCTTATCTTTGAGAAGAGATGTGACAGCTACTCACATTGGAAAGAAGATGGTTACAATGAGGCTTTGAAGGTAGTTTTACAATAAATAGAAATTCCAAAAACCCTAGACATCGAAAAACCCAACCCTAAGAGATGAAACGCCAAAAGTCATTGTGGCCCTGTTTGGGTAAGTGAGTACATGAACTTCCCGGGGTCGTAACTTTTGCATACGATCTCTGTTTTAGGCCTGTGATAGCTCGTTGGAAAGGTATTGTCGAGTAGATTCATTTTGGGGGCTCAATAATGATTTCGACTATCATTGACGATCTCGATCTCGAAAAACCTTCATATGGGCCCTCAAAATGGCCCCAGAAGTTAAAAACTGCTAAAAATAGTAAATTGCCAAAATTGCCAGAAAACTATTTTGAGCCAGTCGAAAAAGGTGGGTGGCCACCGATATCCACCTAGATTAATCCTGCCTCCTTAGGAAGAAATGGTCTCCATTGCTTTGAGTTCCTGGGGGAGAGGGAAAAGCATTTGCTGAATCTGTATCTTGGTGAGCTGCTTTCCTTGCTGGAGACGTGGCGCTGCTTAGTTTGTGGAATTTTGTCATCAACCTGTTGAAGATGAGGTTGTTTAACTAGTTGGGTTACATGAGAGGACGATGCGTAGAAGGAATCTTTTCACTTTGCTGCAAACTTGTTGACTTGTTTTTGTTTGATAGAAGGTGCTTGGGGCGAGGCTGTAGTGGTTGAAGTGTCCTTCTGTTCTCCTTTTGAACAGATTGTGAAGAAGCTAAATTTTGCAGTATGAGATACTACCTTGCGGCACATTTTAGGTGGAACAATAGTTGGAACTACCTCTGGTATTCTGTAGAGATGACCCCCTAGAGAAACAATGACACTGCGGGGTCGAGACTGATAAACAACATGGCGCTTCCAAGTATATGGTTGGCCCAAGAGAATATCACATACATCCAGTGGGGAAACATCACATAATACCTCATCCTTGAATGGTTGGATTTCATATGACAATCGACATTGTTGGCTGACACAGAGATCTCGTCCTTGGCGAAGCAACCCGATATTGTATGGCTGCAGGTGTGGTGTTGTCGACAATCCCAACTGTTTGATGACCTCTGCTGAGATGAGGTTCTTCTAGCTTCCACTATCAACAATAAAATGTGGTGAGGTCCCCTTTACCCACATCTGTGAATGAAAAAAACACTCCCCTTTATCAGGATTTGTTGGTTCTTTTGGTTGAATCACTGTGGTTGTGACAATAGCAGTGGGGTTGGCGTCAATGATCTGTCCTTTACCATTATTTTCAGGATCATATTATGAATCAGGGTTCGACTCTTTGTCTTTGATCTCAGCCACCAATGACTGTTTTGAGCGACATTCATCGATGTTGTGCCAGGGGATTTTATGGAACTCGCACCATTTTTGGGTGTCCTTCTTTGTCTTCCTGTGACCCTTCTTTTCCTATGTCTTGGAATGGTTTTTGGGAGACTGTTTGTTAGGGCCGTCTTTGTCATACTTTGGTTGTTACGGATTTGCATACCCAAATTCCCATTTGTTCTGGTGCTTAAATTTTTGCTCAATTTTAACAGCATATCGATAAGCATCACCGAGTGATGAGATGTCCAGAAAGTCCATTTCAGTCTGGATGTATCTGTGTAGAGCCCCACAGTATTTTAGAACCAAATTTCACTCAGAGTCTTTGATACCCAGCTTGGTGCGCAAGGTATGGAAGGTATTGGTGAACTCCGAAACTCCTTGGCCCTTCTCTTGCCGTAATGTGGTCCATCTCATGTACTGGTCCTCATAGTTGCCAACAGGGTAATATTGTTCCTTTACCGCATCCACAAAAAAATCCCAAGTGGGATCGGCCCCATATATTCCAGAATCCTCTGTGGAACTTTGCTCCCAGTAAGTTTCCCACCAATGTTTGACATGAGGGAGAGCTTTAAGTAGTGCGAAGGTGATCTTTTCTTTGTCGAAAAAATTGTGAACAAAGAAATAACCTTCTAGCAGAGTTAACCATTTTTCTAGGTCTTCTACATCTATTTGTCCTTCAAATACAAGAATATCAAAATTAACTTGTACCTTGAAAGGTGAGGTGCCTCCAAAGTGGCCACTTGATGAAAATGCGCCTGATGCTATCGGCAGGCATTTAAGGATGTGGGAAAAATTCTCCATCATTTCGTCCCTCTGTTGCGTGAGAGCTTTCTCAAGCAACAGATTGATAGGATCGTCTGCTCCGTCGTTTTTCTTTTCTTCCACCATTGAGGGTTTCTTGGGTGTGCGAGAGATATTGTCTTCAAGAGAGACAAGCTCGAGACCCAACTTGTTATACTTGGACCTCGTCGGGGACATGCACTGAAAAAACAATCAAGAGCAGCCTGCTCTGATACCACTGATCGAGATTATTTTCATCACGAAATGAGAGTGGAGATATAATAAAGAAATGCACAGAGATATCGTGTATATCCAATAATATAACATAAATATATCAGAGATGCAACCATAAGCACACGATTTTTATTAATGAAATAAATGTACAGAGACTGTAAAAATATAGAGTGAAAGACTCGCTAGAATGGTGGCAGCTTATCTCTGAGAAGAGATGTGACGGCTACTCGCATTCACAAGAAGATGGTTACAATGAGGCTTTGAAGGAATTTTTACAATAACCAGGAATGCCAAAAACTCTAGACATCCAAAAACCTAACCCTAGGAGATGAAGCACCAAAAGTCATGTGGGCCATGTTTGGGTAAGTGAGTACATCAACTTCTCAGGGTCGTAACTTTTGCATATGATCTCCATTTTAGGCGTGTGATAGCTTGCTGGAAAGGTATTGTCGAGGAGATTCATTTTGGGGGCTCAATCATGCCTTCAACTATCATTGAGGACCTTGATCTCTAAAAAACTTCATTTGGGCCCTCAAAATGGCCCCAGAAGTTAAAAACTGCTAAAAATAGTAAATTGCCAAAATTGCCAGAAAACTGTTTTGAGCTAGTCTGAAAAGGTGGGTGGCCACCGATATCCACCTGGATCAATCCTCCCTCTTTAGGAAGCAATGGTCTCCAATGCGTTGATTTCCCGGGGGAGAGGGAAAAACATTTGCTGAATCTGTATCTTGGTGAGCTGCTTGCCTTGCTGGAGACGTTGTGCTGCTCAGTTTGTGGAAGTTTGTCATGAACCTGTTGAGGCTGAGGCCGTTCAACAAGTCGGGCTTTATGAGAGGATGATGCACAAAAGGAATCTTTTCACTTTGCTGCAACCTTGTCGACTTTCTTCTATATAATATAAGTGTTACAGGTATGAAATAACTGAGGGGGGGGGTGAATCAGTTATTGTAAATTATTAACAATCTCTCTCTTTTAACTTCGAATCATTAATCTTAGTGGCAGTAAGTCTTTACTGTGAAAACCAGTGTTGTAAACATAAAGCATATATCATAACGAACAGCAATCATA
>ML787514.1:559227-572067 GCA_009831015.1 Picea engelmannii | reverse complement strand
AACAGATGTCCCTCAAGCAAGCCAAGAAGGATAATAAATTATCACCAAAGTACTATGGCCCTTATAAGGTGTTGCAAAAGATTGGTACTATGGCATACAAATTGGAGCTACCTGCATCTTCACGAGTACACCCAATTTTCCATCTTTCATGCGCAAAGAAGGTTATAGGCGACAAGATCCCAGTTCAAACTATATTGCCAGAACTTGATGAGGAAGGAAAAATCATATTGGAGACTGAAGCCATCACTGACACAAGAATTCGCCAACTGAGGAATAGATCCATTTCAGAGTATATCATTAAATGGAGGAAACTACCGGTTGAAGATTCCACTTGGGAAGATGAGTCTTTTATACAGAAGCATCCAGAGTTACTCAAGCGTTGTGGACAACACTTGTCTCAAGGGGAGGGGCATGTTAAGCCCTAATATTGGCTCATTACCCCTTAATTGGGACATATTAGATTAGTAATGCTATTTTATTTATGTTGGCTCTAGGCCATTAGTTGTAATTTAGATTAGTAATGTTATTTTAATTATGTCGGCTTTAATCCATTATTTGTAATTATACCTCCTAGTCTCCTATATATACCAAGGAGATATTTTCATTTTGAATCATCTTGTACTTGAACATTTAAGTGGGGTAAAAGGAGGTTGCCCCCTCGAAGAAGCTTATTATATGAAATTATCTCTTTTTCAAGGCGTTGAGTACTTTCCTGAGGTTTTTATATGCTATCTTGATGTTTGGTTCTTAACAAGAGTTAACCATTTTTATAGGGCTTCTGCATCTATCTGTCCTTCAAATACGGGAATATCAAAATTAACTTGTACCTTGAAAGGTGAGGTGCCTCCAAAGTGGCCGCTTGATGAAGATGCGCCTGATGCTATCGGCAGGCGTTTAAGGATGTGGGAAAAATTCTCCATCATTTCTTCCCTATGTCGTGTGAGAGTTTTCTCAAGCAACAAATTGATAGGATCGTTTGCTCCGTCGTTTTTCTTTTCTTCCACCATTGAGGGTTTTTTGGGTGTGTGAGAGAGATTGTCTTCAAGAGAGACAAGATCGATACCCAAATTGATATACTCAAACCTCGTCGGGGACATGCACTGAAAAAATGATCAAGAGCAACCTGCTTTGATACCACTGATTCAGATTATTTTCGGCACGAAATGAGAGCGGAGATATAATAAAGAAATGCATAGAGATATCGCATATATCCAATAATATAAAAGAAATATATTAGATATGCAACCATAAACACATAGATACGGTAATACATGATTTCTATTAATGAAAGAAATGTACAGAGACTGTAAAAATACAGAGTGAAAGACCCGCTAGAATGGTGGCAACTTATCTTTGAGAAGAGATGTGACGGCTGCTCGCATTCGCAAGAAGATGGTTACAATGAGGCTCTGAAGGAATTTTTACAATAAAAAGGAATGCCAAAAACCCTAGACATCCAAAAACCTAACCCTAGGAGATGAAGCACCAAAAGTCATGTGGGCCCCGTTTGGGTAAGTGAGTACATCAACTTCCCAGGGTCGTAACTTTTGCATACGATCTCCGTTTTAGGCGTGTGATAGCTCGTTGGAAAGGTATTGTCAATGAGCTTAATTTTTGGGGCTCCGTCATGCCTTTTACTATCATTGAGGACCTTTATCATGAAAAACCTTCATTTGGGTCCTCAAAATGGCTCCGGAAGTTAAAAACTGCTAGAAATAGTAAATTGCCAAAATTGCCAAAAAACTATTTTGAGCCAGTCGGAAAAGGTGGGTGGCCATCGATATCCATTTGGATCATCAGGAAAACCCAAAAAATAGAGCAATGATTGGGCTAGAATTTCTCAGTGAAATGGAGGAACAAATGGTGAAAATAAAGTAGAATTTAAAGGATGCCCAAGATAGGAAAAAAGTCTATGCATATAAAGGCATAACTCAAAGAGAGTTTAAAGTGGGTGACAATGTGTTATTAAAAGTGAAGGTCAATAAAAGTTCCATGAAGTTGGGAAACTGTTCAAATCTTGCAACAAGATATTGTGGACCCTTTGAAATCCCAAAGAGGATTGGTCCGGTTGCATGCATACTTGCACTACCTGCATCCATGTGTATTCATGATGTATTCCATGTGTATTTTCTTAAAAAGTATGTACCTATGATAATCATGTAATTGATTGGAATGTGATTCAAGTGGAGCAAGAATGAGACTTCTGAGTACAATCGACATGCATATTGGATCAGAAGATCAAGTTTCTCTAGAATCGAGCAATAGGACTGATAAAGGTCCAGTGGACCCGTTATGGTCTTGAAGATGCAACTTGGGAGCATAAAGACACCATGTGGGAAGGGTACCCACATATTTTTAAATATTTTGGAAGATTTTGGATTGTACATGTGTATATAATGCACTTAGGACAATGCATAAATAAGGCAGAGGGGAATGTAATACCCCTAGGCTGAACCCCAATTGTAAATGTACATATAGGCTGGTAAGCCAGGATATTTTGGGCCCGAGTGCCATTGTAAATATGTTTTGAGGATAGAGTGCTTGTGTGATTATTAGGTTGGATAGCCAGAATGCTAAAATCCAACGAGCCTATCATTGTAATATGTAATCATACTTAGATTATTAATAAAATACATCATTGCTGCAAACCAACCTTAGCTCGTGGGTGACCTGCTGCTAAGAGTTCATGAACAACAAAGTCTATGGTTGGGAGGAAAGTCTTAGGTATGCACACAGTTGGTGGAATTATTAAAAATATAAGTTTCATTGTATCTGTGTTTTTATGTTATTACTGTGTGAATGCTTATGTAAAACTCTATATTCTTTTATTATACATGTTATGCATGAATTGTATGTTGTTTTCCTTGCATAATCATTGCATATTCATAGCATGCGATTAATTAAATGGTATCAGAGATGGAAATTTTGTAGGGAATGGCCCAACTTGGGATGGGGTTGTTACAATGTGGTATTGATGCTAAGAATATAGATAACACAACTCATCTAGGTGGATGAAAATGTACTTGTGATATCAGATCCATAAGGGGTAGAATTTAGAGGGAATTCGAAAATGCAATTGTGACATAAGTTAGTTTTTGTGTAGTGTAGCCCAACCTCGATGGCCAGGGACATTACATAACGAATTAATGAAAGGGATGGACAAAGGAACATAAAGAACATTGCTTCCATCACCCTATCCAAAAGTGGTTGTTTGTGTACAAAATTTCATAACTTGTGAAGGGAGATACAGTCTACTATTCATATATCACTTCAAATTGTTAAGCCACCCGAGGTACTAAAGATGACATATTAACCTTCAATATTTCTTATTCATTTTTCTTGAAGTGAAATACAAGATGGTGAAAGAAGCCAAGAATCCTAAGTGAAGTTTGGCTCACAATGGGTTGATAAGGTTGATAATCAAAGACAACCTCATGAAGAAGGGTTAGATCTGGAAAATCTTCCTAGAATTTGCATAGTCCCATGCAATTACAAAAGTTGTTGAGACTATAGAGCCAATGGGAGTTGACTCAGAGGAGAAAGAAAAATATGATGAAAAAATAAAAGAGGAAAATACCACATAGAGAGATACCAAGATGGAAAAGGAACTCTCATGGCCCAAAAGTAGGAGCTTTTGGAGGGGCATCCCAACTGTTGAGCCCTCCAAAAGACCTAGAACCCAATTAAGGGAAGACTGAGAAGGAGTGATAGAAAAGGAGAAGAACCCTGAAATAGTTAAATTGGATAAAGAAGAAACCAGATAAGAGGATCAAGAACCCATAGGGAATTTCCCAGAGGATCCAGAGAAAAGCATGCACAAGCATAAGAATAAGCATTCAACAGAAGAGGAAGAACTAGGAGAAAATTACATAGCGAGGGATGAAGAAACTAATGTTGTAGGAGCTGAGTAGCCAAGAATAGAGAAACAAAAGAAAGGGAGGGTTGTATTTTTTGGTAAGTTCCAACCCTTGTTTTCTAAAAAGTATTTAAAATCTTGTAGAAGGTTAAAAATAATTCATAGGAGCTTAAGGAAATCATATGTAGCAGTGTATGAAGAAATCAAAATTGCAGGGGAGAGACATAAAAAAATTTGAAGCTCATAAATTCTTGGACACATTGGTCCAAGCCACGGAGGAAGACATAGAATGGTCATCTCTTATTCCACATGTGGCAAAGCATAATTCAGATAAAGAGTAGGTATGTCTTCCAAAACTTTGTTTAAAGAGAAAAAAATGAGGCATGTGAAGAAGATAGAATAGAAAAAGAAATCAGAGGAACAATCTAAGGAAGATCATGAGGAAAAACCAGAGGAAGAACCAAAGTAAAAATCAAAAGAAAAAGCAGAGGATCTTGAAAAGAGGATCCCTGAAGATGATGACGAAACCAAGATGGAAAAATTAGCAGAAAATCCAAATATATGGTTAGTTGATTTGATCCAAATCAACCAATTAGAGAGCGAGGTATCCCGTTGGAAATCAAAAGTGGAATGCATGGAAGAGAAATTGGTCTCTTTGACAGAGAAACCAAAAGATGATGCATGTCCATGGGAAGCTAAGAATCTTGAGGAATAAGAGGATAATATGATGTTTCAAAAGTTGATTGCTAAGGTCCAACAATTGAAGTGTGATAAGTAATATTTGTGTTTCTTTGCACATGAGATGAAAGACCATCATTTTCCTTCCCCTACTTACTCTATCTACCTAAAAGAGAAGGTAAAATCCTTCCATATTAGAGCAATCATTGTGGGGAATCCAGATTGTATTATAATCCTAGAGCACATTATATCAACATTCTCCAAAAAAAATGAAGAAGCTTAGGGGTTATTGTGTGAATGGTACCAACATAACTTGATAATAAGTGATTTCAACAACTGGGATCCAAACCATTTTGTCGAGGACATACAACTTAGGGCCTTCATTTCCTTTATGCGAAATCAAATCAAATGGAGTGACACTCTCTCTTTCGTGGAGTTATTGGAATGGAATGATGAACTATGGGAAAGGGGAGCCACAAATCCAACTAAGTTACTCATCGAGAAGGAATAAATGATATAGGACCAACTGTTTGTAAAATCCTTTCAAGAGGCACAAGATTTGGTTATTCGAGATTGTGAACAATGGATGACTTTGAACAATTTAGAAACCCTCCTAGGTCTCAAGAGAAGGAATGAATCCTTGATAGAGGGACTAAAGAAAAATAAACCCTTTACCACCACCAGGTTTGAGATTGCATTAGACATATTTTCAAAGTATGTCCGTTGTTTAAAGGAGCATGGTGTTAATTGGATTGGCTTGAGGTTTTGTATTCCTATTTTATGGCATTCCTTATAGGATAATGAGAATGAGGAAGATTTTTGGGATATTGTCATCCAAAAATTGGGATATTATAAAATAGAAGAAGAAGTACACCCTTTTTGTAATTGGAGTGCTACTTTCTTGGAGGCTCCATAGCTACAATATTCAGATAAGGAAGCACATATAGATTTGCATGAGGACATGCAGTGAATTAAATTGGGGGGAGATGATGGGCCCCAACATTGTCATCCTTTTACCCAATTTTGGCATCACCCACATATTTTTCACTTACCTCTTCTAGCATTTTCCTACTTTTTGTGCTCAAAATACCATTTTGGCCAGAGGTACTTATTAATATGCATTTTGTCATATTTTATTATCTATTTGATAATAACTAGAGAGGATTATGTACTTACAATTACCGTTAGGATGTTGTGGTCTATTTATACTACATCAAACTTGTAGCGAAACCATCGATGAGCTGCAAGGAAGCTATAGGAAACACATAGCCAGACTATTGATAAGCTACAAGAAAAATACAAAACAGATGTAGAACCCTGATGTTGTAAAGGGTGCTTCCACTAGGATAAATAAAAATTGGAACTGCATTCAATTTGGAATTCGTGGAGCTAGAGGACACAACGTTTCCAAATGATAAGAACCGTGAAACAAAATTGGGATTCACGGAGAGAGAATCCTGCTTATTTGAAATATGTATGTGGGACACAATTGTGGTCCGCTTTGGATGTCACACAGTTTCAAATAAACACAAGCATGATATGTATTTTATGTTTGAAATTAGTTAATAGTTAGTCACAGGTCATTGAATCATAAATCACCTGTACTAAAATAAAGAAGATAGATAACTATTTGTTCATAGATGGTAAGACAACTTGAGAACTGTTGGTTCTCAATTATGGAACCGAGGGGCCACCTTAAAATTATACCACACGCCCTTGTAGATAGATAGAGAGAATATGATGAAAAATTATTTTCCTTTATTATACTATTGCTTAATTAAAACTTGTTTGAACTTGGCTCCTGCTTCCATCTTTATGTGTGCTTGAAGTGAATTTGTAGTTATTACATTCCTTGCTAGTGCTTTGTCTATGGAGATTGTGCCCACCTCCAATATGATAGGTGTCGTAGTGTTAGCTAAGTTTGTAGAATTTCATTATTTACAGTTTATGTTGAGAGTTTATGCATTTTCAATGTGGAGGATTAATTCCTTTTGCTTGGTAGACAATTCTTGTGTGCTTTCGAATTGAATTGTCAATCAACATTTTATTGAAGTAGTGTTGTTTCCCAATAGATCAACCTTGTGTGGTGAATATCTTTCCTTTGAAGAAGTTTGAATTATTACTCTCAACTATGATTGGTTGTGTGATTTTATTATTCTTAATATTCTCAAAGAACATTATCACATAAACATATCTTTATTTCTTTTGCAACTTAAATATTCTTGGTTGTTTCAAAGTTATCATAATATCATTAGTTTGCATTTGTAGTTATCTCGTTGGCTCGGGTTTATAAAATTTTAGATTTGTAACAAAATCCTCTGAATGAATGTGCTTAATGAAATAATTACATTTGTTGTTCTAAGTAATAATATTGATAATCTTGGCAAGGATTAGGTTTTGATTTCCAACATTTAGTTAAATTTCCTTTCTTGCAATTTATTAATCAATTTCGTTTCTAGTACTTATTTAAATTTTCTTTCCTACAAATAGGCAATCAATTTTCTTTCTATAAGTGGGAATTCGTTTTTCAACATAGTAGTTGATTAATTTCGTTTCAACAAGTGTGAGTTTTGTTTCCTGCAAATACCTTTAGTCAATTTATTTCATGCAAGAGTGATTGCCATTTTCTTTCCAAAGTTTATAGAGCCTTGCCAAAACTTGTGAACTTGTCAAAGTTGGCATCAATTAAATGTATCTATCCGACAAAATTTTTGCATGATTTGAAAATATTTTAATTAAAAAGAAGTTGAATTTATCCATTAATTAACTTCATTTTAAAATAGAGCAAAATGTGTATAAACAAAGTTGAATTTATCCATTAATTAACTTCATTTTAAAATAGAGCAAAATATAAACTTGTGAACTTTTCAAAGTTGCCATCAATTAAATGTATCTATTAGACAAAATTTTTGCATGATTTGAAAATATTTTAATTAAAAGAAGTTGAATTTATCCATTAATTAACTTTTTCAAATGAAAATTTTCACTTTGTATTGATTTGGATATTAACCAAAATGGATACAATATTGTGTTCATACAATAAGAAAAATATTGGCAGAGCCAAGCATCATCTAGTAGATCCCGAGAGAAATCTAGTGCAGAAGGGGAAGATCCAAAATAGAGAAGGTAGGTCTGGCTGTACAGTGGATCCTCACAGAAATAAGAAGACATAGAAAAACAATTCTCCAATGACATTGTTGTACAGGGTAATGCAAGGAGTGAAGAAGTACAAACAACAAATGTCAAATATTGCCTGTGACTTCAACTCCTCATTGAAACTCATGCTGGATCAGTATCCTCAAAAAGATTCAAGATGGATTCTGTCAATATACTAGAAGAGAGAAATGCAGTGAGGATGGCAATCATGACCACCAGTCCAGAATTGATATGATAAAATACCAATATGATCCAAAATAGCTTTTTTGGATAGGATATCCGCCTCCGAGTTTTGCTCCCTGAAAATATGAGAGAAGGTGATCTGTGTGAAAGCCTATGTGAGATCTTTTATTCTATCCTTCCAACATTCCAGAGCCACAACATGAAGCTTTCCTTTCTCATTTATCCAATCTATGATGATTTTTGAATCTCCTCTCACATGTAGATCCAAAATATTGTGTTGAGATGCCAAAAATAGAGTGCCCCAAATGCCAAGAAGCTCAGCTTTTGTGTTTGATCCTAAGTCATAGTTAAGGGTCTAGGTGATCCGAGAGCCATCACATAGGTGGATTCTCCCACCAGCTCCACATTGTAATCCCGAGTTTTGTGAGGCTTCGTCGAACCAAGCAATATTTCCGCTCAGCTGTAGAAGAGGTTGAAAGAAGCGAGGGGTAGTAATCATTTTTATCTTTTCCAGTTTTATGTCTCTCATGATTTGGAAGCAAATAGAAAATATAGAGACAGATACATCTTTGAACATCACCTTATTGTGAGAGTTCCAAACATACCAACAAACAATAAATGGTAGATGTGGGAAGTTTGAGACCTGTAAAGACCAATTTTCCAGACAGTCGTGAAGATTTGTGCCCATCCATAGCAAATTTTGATTTAGGGATGTAAGAATATTATGCCAAATCGATCTTGTAGTAGGATAGTCCCAAAATAAATGGTAAATTATTTCTGAGTTGTAACAACAGAGGAAGCACATATTTGGGCCAATCCAACCCTGATGAAGAAGAATATCCCAAGTATGAAGTTTGTCATTTGCAGCTAGCCAAATAAAGAGTTTTAATTTCATTAGGAGAGGCCAATGCCAAAGTTTTTTGCGCCAGCCTGTGCAATTATGTAACTAGATATATGTTGTGATGGCGTTATAATCATTTTTGAAAGTCATATGACTAGATTTGTCCCCACCATTCCAAAGAAGAATGTCTTCTGCAGCATGAAGTCGGATCCCCGCACCACTTAGCACTGAACAATAAATAGTCCATTCCTGTGCTAGTGCACCCGATAGTCCAAGTTCTGAACTAGATTTCCACTGTGTGCAGGTAAGTCTGTTGTCTGAGTGTATTTGCGCCTGAAAGAGGAAGTAATTTTTTGACAACTTAAGATGTTACAGAAGATCTCGTGAGAGGAATTCCTTATTCCCAAGACCCAAAATAGCATCCCTGCCAATATGAATATTCAGACCCGATACAGGTTTCCAACATAACCAATGGTGAATAAATTTTAGGTTCTTTGTAAGAGATCGCCAGGTCGGGGAGGAGTTTGAAGTGAAAATAACGGGAAGTCTGAGCCATCTATCAAGTGAAAGTGGATGAATATATTTCCCAAAAATCATATGGTGCCAAATGTTGTCCTGAGTTAAAACACACCATAGCGTTTTTGTTGCCAAAGCTTGTTTGAGGAGAGTAATATTACAGAGGCCCCATCCACCTGCCGCCTTAGGATTTGCAATAAAATCCCATCTACAGGGATGAAGGGAATGGTGTTTTTCGATGCCAAACCAAAGAAATGTGAACATCAATTGCGTAATCTTGTTCAGGATGGAAAAAGGGATATTGGCAAGAGCCATCCAGAAGACCGTCTATCCTTTGAGCACCAATTTTAAGAGGATGAATCTCCCACCCAAAGTGAACCATCGGTTACACCATTGTGTAATACGATTCTCAAATTTTACCAGCAACCAATTCCAATCAGCTGTTTTGTAGTAGTCCGGCCTGAGGAAATAGCCGAGGTAGCGAAAACCCTGTGAGAGCTCAAGATAAACAAAAGGGAAGATGGCTTTGAAATTTTCTAAATCTGCCACCATGAGGCCAGAGTAGTGGAAGGTATATTTTTCTTTATTGATCTATAGGTTGGAAGCACTACAAAAGAGAATTAAGATCACTTTAATTTCCAACCATTCATTTATGTCCTCTTTGGAGGCAATAATGATGTCATCTACAAAGAAAAGTTGCAACACTTTTATCAGTCTTGAAACCTTTATGCCTAAGATGAGTCCCTCCTATTGTCGTTGCTTGAGTAGAGTGCTCATACCTTCCAGAGCCAATATAAAAAGAAGCGGGGAGAGGGGGCATCCCTGTCTCAAACCCCTTTCAATTTTGAAGAAAGATGAGGCTTCCCCATTTACTAGCATTGCAATGTTCGCACTAGTCACACACCCCATAATCCAATTTGTGAAGAGATAACCAAAACCAGATTGCAGAATAATAAATCTAATATAGTCCCAACTGACACAGTCAAAAGCCTTTTTTAAATCCATCTTTAATATCAGTGCATGTAATTTTTTATACTTTATACTGTGTAAAACCTCCTGGGCCGATCCAATTGCGTCAATAATTTGCCTACCTTTGATGAAACCCAATTGCTCCTCTGATACAAGACAAGACATAAAAGGTTTGATTCTATCGGCCAAGATTTTAGATATAATATTATAACAAAGGTTGCAAAGAGCGATAGGATGGAAATCGCTGAAGGTACTGGGGTGATTTGTTTTGGGGATCAAGGTCAGAAAAGTAGAATTTAGAGCTCGGGAAACTGTACGTCTGAGTCTGGAGTTTTCAACAAGATCCCAAAGATCATCACTGATCTGATCAAGCCAAAAAAGTGGAGATAGAATTCAACTGTCCAACCATCCGGGCCTGGACTTTTATCTTTTTTGAAGGTGTTGAGCGCCTTCCATATCTCCTCTTTAGTGCAGGGTGAGTATGGTAGTTCAGCCTCACTGTTAGTTATGATTTTAGGATACAATCTAGTAATTGTAGCTTGATCAATATAATTTGTGAGTCCATTTTCTCTGTAGGCAGTTTTGAAGTGGTAATGAGCCACCTCAAGAAGATTTTCTTGTCCAGAGATAGGAACATAATCCTCTGATTTTAGCTCCCTGATATGCTTGGAATTTCTTCTGTGGCTCACAAAATTGTGGAAGAATTTTGTATTGTTGTCCCCACCATTGATCCAGGTGGCTCAACTCTTTTGTCTCCAATGAGATTCCTCAATTAAAAGAAGGGTTATTCGATCTGACTCAAGAAGATTTAAGTTCTGTTGTAAAATTAAGAGTTCATTACCCTGTTTTGCAGAGATACCAATAATGAGATCGTGTATATCCAGCTGAATTCATGTCAGCCTGTCAGATGTCTTCGATAGTTGTTTCCTGTTCCATGCTTTTACTTTTGATTTTAGCAAATTTAATTTTCCATCCAGCCACCTCTGGACATCCGGTTCCTCTAAAAAACTTTTGTCCGTCCAAATCTCCTTGACCAGTGGCTTAAAATCTAGATTCTCTAGCCAGATGGGGTTAAATTTAAACGGATAGGAGGAGCTATGTAAAAAGGAATCAAGCTGTAGGATAATGGGGGCGTGATCCGAGATGAACGGATAAGAAACCCAAGTGCAATATATGTCACCCTGTTGCAAAAGTGAATCCGATAGGAAGAAGCAATCAAGGCATTTTGAGATACTTGTTGTGCCAATCCTTCCATTTCTCCAGGTAGGGACTAACTCATACGAGAGAAGGTCAATGATATTTTTTTGTTTGAATATAGCTCTGAATTGTAAGGTCGCTGCATCCATAGAGGAGCCTGATCCCCAAGTCTCAGCAATTGATAAAGTGAAGTTGAAATCCCTTGCTAGGATGAGATTTTTCTTTGCAAGAAGACCGAAGGCCGAGACTTTTAACCAAAATGCCAGTTTTCTAGTGCAAGGTCCATAACCATTTAGAATGTTTACCTATCGCTTGTTTGCGCAACAAGTGTCTATCAAAAGAATTCCACCACAACAAAAAAGGCCTTTAGATCAAAATAGGCAGGGTCCCATGCCACAAGTAATCCACCTGACATGCCCACCTAGTTTACTGCACTAACAAACCAGTTTGGATTTAAGCCATTGATAAAAGCACGTGAACGTTGTTCATCCACAAGAATCTCCTCAAGAAAAATAATAGTAGGGTGAATGGTATCAATCAACCGCCAGAGAGAGGCATTTTTGAGGGCGCCTCCAACCCCCATGATGTTTAAAGATAAGATTATCATGGACAAGACCTGGCTAGGTATTTAATGCCTCTAAGTGCCCCAGGGTCAGTCGATTCCAAAGATGGAATAGTAGGAAGAGTGGCAGATGAGCAAGCTTTCCTCTGAGCACTATGAGTTTTAATAGGAGATGTCTCTAGACCAATGCCGCGAGACTAGGAGAATACTTTGTTTGAAGGGTCAGTTAACAGTTCAAGACATGATGAGGTAGGTAAATCTTATGAATCTTTGATAGGTGTTTTTCCTAAGTAGATAGGAATAGGGACTAGAGAGTGTAAATCCACTATAGAGGGGTTTGATGAGGTAAAAACATTACAAACTGTGTCTTGTAGCTGCAGAGAGGTAGGCAGAGATGTCTCCCCAATCAGATTATTTAAATCAACATAAAGGTTAGGGGGAGCAGAAGAGGAGGTCCTTCTCGTGATGAATGGAAAAGAAGTATGAGGGGCTTCGGAGATAGGACCTATAGAAAAGATAGTAGGAGCATCAATCATGATAGGATCTAGAGCCATAGGTGGTAAAGTGGTTAAGTGGTTGCACAAATCCATAGGCGGTAGAGAGGAAATGCGGTTACATGGCGTAGATAAAATAGATGGAGTAGGGTCAAGCCCTGTGATGGGAGAAGTATCAAGATGGTGCCTCTCCCAAGAGGAAAGAGAGAAATACAAAGTAGGGCACAAATTTTTAAGCTTACCCATGAGAGAATGTAAGGTAGCTAGAGAGGTAGTGGGGGGGCCCAGAGGGCCCATAGTGATAATAGTGGAGGTCATTCAATGTAAGGTGGACTAGGTCCACTATATTATTAAATAAGGCCCACTATGGTAGTTAGATATAATAAAT
>ML787514.1:522486-535587 GCA_009831015.1 Picea engelmannii | reverse complement strand
TTTTGTCCATCAATGGGGAAAATGAATTATAACTTCTGTTGACAAATCCATGATTATTTCCATATCTTCTATTTACACCATTCATGTTTCTTGTGTATGTGTTCCTTTCATTGATTATGCAATTAATTGCCTTATGTCCAAAAATTTTGCAAGTATAACAATGACCAAGAAAGAAATTTTGATATCTTGGAGTAAGTGGGCTTGTTTGTGATGTAGTCCATTTGGGTTCATGATCTATTCTTCTGTAGTTTCCTTCATACTGATTGAAGCTTCTTTGATTCCTAAAGCTAGGAGGTCTTCTTGGATATTCATCTCTTTTGTAATCATTCCTTCTTTCTGGTATCATGGTCCACTTCTCATCAAATGTCTGTGTAGCTCTTTCTTCAACCTTCTTGTTGGTATTTGCATCTTCTTTGTATGAAGTTTCACCCATGCATCCAAGATGTGTTAAGTCTTTTTGGAACTTGAGAGTTTCTTAAGTTCTTCCTCAATGAGACAACTTATTTTTCAAGTTTCTCACAATCTTCTTCTTTCTTCATCATTTGGACATTCTTTACTTCTCCTATTCTTCTTTCTTCTTCGAGTAGAGTTTTCAAGGAAATGGTTTCTTCTCTTAGTTTCTCAAAGTCTTCTAATTGTTTCATCAAGATTACAACTGTCTTTTCACAACTACCCAATTCACTTCTTAGTTTTATTTGCGTGTCTTTGAGCTTGCTATTTTCAATCTCAACATGCTTCAATTTTTTAAGATTCTCATCTTCTTGTTGAATAATTTTTTCTTCATGATTTTCTTCTTCTTCATTGGAATTTTCTTCTTCATTGTCATTTCTTTCAATCATTGGATGAGGACATTCAAATTCAACATGACCTACTCCTTCACAATTAAAGAAAAATAACTGACCTCTATTTTCTTCTTTGAAATCTGAGATGTTGTAATTTGTTTCAACTTCTTCTTCTTCTTATTCTTGTGCGTCTTCCCTTACATAAAGGTCTTGTAGCTTGTTCCAAAGCTCTTTTGATGATGCACATGATCCCACCTTGGAGTTCACTGAATCTGTCAATCCATCTAGGATGGTATCTATTGCCAATTTGTTGTTCCTTTTTGCTTCCTTCTGAGCTACAGTCTTTGGTTTCTTCAAAGCATTGTATCCTGAAGCAACTGAGAACCAAACGTCTACCCCAAGAGCTTTCAAGTAAGTTTTCATTCTATTACTCCAGTATTCAAAATTGCTTCCATCAAATGGTAGAATCCCATTTGGAATTTTGTCTTCCATTTCTTCTTAAGATCTTCCTTCCAGTGGTTAAACTGTACTAAAGGTAACCCGCTCTGATACCAATTGTTGATACTGAGAGGGGGGTGAATCAGTATCAAGTACAATTTAAAAACATTTTCGACTTATAATTAAACCATTCAAATATATCCAATGAGCAATGAACAATAGTATAAGAGTTACACCAATACACCACAATACACCATGCACAATATATGAGAAATAATCAATAGTTATTGTTCAAGGGAAGTAGTGACTTCCAAAGGTAGCTACAACTTACAAATGTAAAGGGAGGGATAAACCTCCAAGAGGAACATACAATCCTCCAATATCAAGAGAGAGTTTAACTCTCCGTCCTTGCCCCTTCCTTCCACTCAAGAATGTATGACAGATAATGAAACTTTACATTAAATCATCACCATCAACCAATCATCACATAGAACCTGATAATGCTTCCTGAGACTTCTTCAATTTATGAAATTCTTCAATTGTTGGAGTACTTTGATCCTGTAGATAATATTACTCAATGTATTTTCTGAAACTCCTCCAATTTTCGCTCCTTGAATCCTCCCCAAAAAGAGGTTATAGAAAGAATGATAGACTTTATTCAATTCTGGTCTATTCAGGAGAGTGAACTTGCACAGAATACCCCGCGCTCAATAATTAACATCCGATTCTGAAACTCGCACACAATAAACTATAGTCCGTACTCTTTCCAATGAAATATTCCCCACTTCATTTGGATTCTCGATGAAGAAGTTATGACTGTTGTACCCGGAACACCTGTTTATTGACTAGCTTCAGGATTGGTCACAAACCCTATCTTCCACAGAGTGTATCTCCATAATTATAGCGAATCAAGAGCTGAAATTTTTACCAGAGGTACCTTGATATGTCTTCTCAATACCATAGTGATTTCACCATCTAAATCATTCTAGAAAACAATTTATAGTAAAAATGGTAAGATGACCTGAAAATAACATACCTTAGAACACATCACCAAAAGACTTCATCGTCCCTTGAAATCCGACCTTCTTTTCTTCTTATTACCTCTGAAATTCGACTTGTATCAAATGAATGTATAATTATGTTTATTTATACCATTTATGTCACTTCCTTTTAACATTAGGGCCGACCTGACACTTTCTTATTTTGTAATTCTTTTCTTTAATTATCTTCAGGGCCTACATGTACTTCCTTCTTCAATTCACTTTGTCATCTTCAAAAATTCATTTCTCCTCAACCATGAGGTTCCACGTGACGTGCCACATACCACCAGAAACAACATGATGTATACTATCCATCCATAGGTGTTATATCTGCATGTGCATTTTCCTTCACATTCAAATACCTTCATCAATCTTGCGGTCCAAAACCCATGACTAGGGTTGACATCAATGACAACAACCAATCTTCCAACACCCATATACTATATATGCAAAAGCATCTTGTGCCTAGGTATTTTCCCCTTGAGAATTTTCGCAGCTTCACAAATTCGTGATTTCCAGGGGCTTCCAATGGCCAAATTCTTGATTTTCCACTTGTAAAATTCAGCCTTGAGGTAATTCAATCCTGTTCCCCTCTCATGGAGTCATGGTCAATTGATTTCAACCTGGATGTTCCACTTGTCTCTCAACAATAAATATAAAAATATTTGTTTCTTACAAGTGTCATAGTCAAAGAGTTGGCTGGGCAAATCAAATCTTTGCCCAACAATCATAATAATAAATTACCATTAATTAAATTCCAAATTCAGAATTGCCATAAATGGCAATAATTTTCCAATTTCCAATTAACCAAAAACGGAAATAAATTCCTAGGTATTTTCAGACTTCAATAATAATTTATTTTTGGGGATATTACAATGGTGGGGCAGGTTTCCACTGTTGGCAGCCTCAGGACCAGTGCTACTGATATTTATTGTATTTTCTATTTATAAAAGGTAATATAATAACTATCTTACAAAAATAAATATGAATAGAGATTACATATAAATGTACAAAAAATTCTACCTCATAGAGACCATGATAGTATTTGGGCATCTAGGACTCAAAAAACCAAAAATAGTTCTTGCTCTTGTGAAGAAACCAGGCCTTAAGCACTTTAAACAGAGGATGTCTGATAAGATTATGATTGTTTGTACCGATATCCAAGGAACTAAGAGTCTAGATAGCATAACAACATGAAAAGAAAACATAACCAGAAATCAATTAGCATTTGGAACCTCAGAGCCAGTGAGGTCCATCACCTCACATCCAACAGTGGATTTGGAGCATTTGGCCTTTGCATAATTTCGCTCAGGAGGGACGAAATTTCCTCCATGATGGTTTTCTATCCACGTGACTACCTCAGCCACATATGTAGTCTGAATCTCTAGTGCTTCTTGCCTATTTTCCAGCCGTCTGAAATCTTGCTCCTTGGGGAGTATTCCCATGGCTACCAATGTCTTGGTTTGCCAATACAATTGTAGGGTCCTGTAAAATTTTGAGTTACGGGTCCGAGAGCAACCCATATTTGGAATTAAGCTGCAAATCTGATCCTCGACCTCCTCGTCATCATGGAATTCTCTGAGTTGGAAAACCTCCTCTTCCAGCTCTGTCATTTTTACTTTGTCTGTCTCTAGAATGTATTCTCCAGATGATTCGACCGCTTCCATTGCTTCCTTCGTAGCAAGAGATGGCTGAGTAGTGTGAGGGTGAGGGGATTGAGTAGAGTGAGGACGAGAGGGTCGTCTACCTCGAGGGGCCATGGCAAGGCAAACATAGACGTGAGAAGGGTTGACGAAAAAGATGTTATGATGAAATTGGTAGAAGATGTGAAGAACTGGAAGCTTAACCAAGAACAAGCTCGAGACCTTGACTTTTTCCAGTCAAGGCTACCACTTTATCGACAAAATGGACTCTCGCTCAACCTCCAGAAACTTGGCATTGATGTTCGAATGAGGGAGAATCTTCATCATAAGACAACAAGAGTTAATACTCGACATAAGACGAACACTATTATCATTTATGAAGTTGTGTATACGTATGGGTGCATGTGTTCCTGTTCCTAAAGTGCACACACTATTTTGATT
Organism: Picea engelmannii; assembly: GCA_009831015.1. Lineage (NCBI taxonomy): Eukaryota > Viridiplantae > Streptophyta > Pinopsida > Pinales > Pinaceae > Picea > Picea engelmannii. The sequence goes on along the minus strand of ML787514.1, from coordinate 531,243 downwards.
TCAATTTTTTTAGGAACGTGTGCGCATTCTTGAACACATGTTTCTCAGAAACGTGCACACATTCTTGAGAATGTGCACACATTCCTCAAAGTGTTCCTATGTGGCTCATTGAGTGGAGGTTCATCTACTTCAACCTATATTAAACTAATAGTATTCATAAGTATTTGATATTCACTATAATTTCCATTATGATATTCATATGAATCTAGTTAATCTATTACAATGAAATTAATACATCTACTTGTTGTAAGAAATTATTAGGTTAATCTAAGTTTAGGTTACTCAGAGCCCTTAAAAAATTAAGTTTATGTTAACTAAAGGATCATTACAGTTTAATGTGAATTTTCCCTAAATTTTAAGTTTAGGGCCTTTAATAGAATTTGAGGCCTCGATTAAGTTTAGGTTTTGCACATAATTTTGATCATCAAAATGTCGAAGTCGGCAAAAAGAAGACTTACAAGAATTCATGAATCCTCAAACCTTGAGATCAAAAAATAGAGTTAAAACATTCATTGATTGCTGCAACTATCAAGAAAAAGTCTAATAGATAAACTACTCAGAAAATAATAAATGGAATTTGTGTCCCATTAATGGTGGAAATGCGTGTCATGTGAAAAAAATTGAGACCATAAACAATGGGCAAGTGATATCCACCTATCCATTTCTCAATCATACTAAATACTTTGTCTCCATGCGTCATCCATGCCTAGATTCTAGAACCTACAATGCATGCTATGCATGTCCCTGGTATTTCTCAACATCCCTCCACCAGCCGTTGATGGGCGATTAAATATGGAATCTTCTTGACGGGGCGACCATGGATGAACCAGGCAACAATCATTACCTGCAACACTCCACTATGAAACAACAATACCATCCCAGATAACTTGCCTCTCTTCGTGCATCTCCTCCCCCCTTTACTCACTTCCCACTGAGCACATCTCCCTCCCAGCATTAGACTGAACACTATGTACCACTCCTCACAACTTTAACTCTCTGCCATACACTAACAATCTTCCAATAGATTAACACTACCTTGATTACCTCGATCCATACAATGCTAGAGAAAGAAGTCAACGTGCTAGTGGGCACTGCTGACGAGGCCCTCTAGAACAATGAGGGCCTTTTCTCCATGACAGACACACTAGCATCAGGAGCTCATTCTATGACTGGGACCTCCCATTTTTGTCCCACATCCACTAACCCCCAGACACCCTCTTTCCCTCACTCTTCCTACCAACCACCTTCTTCGAAATCTATTTCTACTGAACCCATTGTTCCTACAACCTTTGATACAAAACCGCCTCACTAGATTTCATCCCTGAACACATCCTAAGCTGACACCGGACCTATCCCCCCACTCCTATCTACCCCTACTCTCCCACTTACCCCCCATAGTGATTTATCTCCAACAGCTCAGAGGAGACCAAAGCGTCTGACTTCACACTATAGACCGACGAGTTTTAGTCATTTAGGATCTCAAAAACCACAAACTAGAGTCTAAACTTAAAAAAAAACAAAAAGAAAAATGGTGATAGGGGATGACATCAGATTATAGGACTCTGTCTCCCTCAATCTCTGTGCATTAATGGGACGGATCTCCTATAAGCACCTTTGTTGATCCGAACTCACCCCTTTGGTGCACTCAACCTGGTGGCCATTGCTGGGATATGACCTAGAAATCACTCATCTGACTCGTGGATGACATTGTTTTCACTTCAATTAACCATATGACTCCTCATACATTATTGAGTGCCTCTGGACACTAGATGGAGGTATCCTCATTCTCAAACGATGGCGTACCAACTTCGACCCTTCACTGGACTACTTCAGACACAGACATTTCTGGTTCCTTCTTCCAGGGCTCCCATTACACTTCTAGAACCAAAAATATCTGGAGTCCATTGGAAACACTTTGGGTCGCTACATCTGTGTGGAGCAACAATCCCTTCAAATCTTAGATAAGAAATTGGCAAAAGTCATGGTGGAGATATATATCCATGACAGATTCTTAGAGACTATAGACATCGAATTGAGAGGCCATCTCATCAGACAAAAGCTAGACTATATTGGCATCTCCTTCAGATGCACACTCTACAGGAAAACATGACACCTCAGAAAGGCCTGCACATGAAATTTTGAAGAGGAACAAGATGAGGAAACCATGCTCGACCTGGCCAACAGGATGGACTCTCCAGCTGAAAATACACACCCCTTATTTCCGAACATTTTAGCCTCTGAAGACACAGTTGATACTGGAACAATCATTGGTAAGCTTAAACACATTTTCCCTCCTTTTTTTAACTCACTTACTTCTTGGGAATTAAGTCACCTAGATACGACCACTTCTCGGTTGCCTCTTTCCACCTCACCTATTTCCGACCACCCTTCAACTTCACACCGCCCAGATACCCCCCTACAAAACCACTCTACCTGCAACCCCATTTTTCACCCCTCCTCCTCTTTGTTTCCCCCACAATCCACCATCTACACAAACCACCCCCCTACACTTCCCCCGCAAGACATTCCTTCTCCACCTTCTTCACCTCCTATGATTCCCACCACAATCACCCATATAGCTCCTGCACCCTCCATCGCGAGCTCATCTCTAGAAAATCTTACTAATCCTATCTCACACAGCTCATCCAACACAGCCTCTGCTCACTCGACTTTAGCCAATACCAGGGCCTCCATGTCAAGGATAACCACCACAGACTTTCCCCCTATTACTTCTTTGGAGTTTGAGCACCAAGACTCTATTCCCACTACCCAAGGCTCTTTACATTTCCTGCCTGGTTTCAGTCAATCCCTGCCAAGGGAAAATACAATCACTGACTTGCTGGATTCATTAATCCCATCTTATAAAGCTGTCCTCTCACCCATCCCTCTGCCTGCTTACCTGGGGAAATCGATTCACAAGACACACACCGAGGCGGGGACTTCAGATCAGTCAACAACTACTGAATCGACACAAGAACAAGAACACACTTGGTCCAGAGGCTTTGGATATGTTCACTCGCCTATAAAACGAGAAGTTCCTGATGTAAGGAGGGGCATAACACATCTTCCAACACTGATTCTCCTTCATAAACAACTGATATTGGGGTGCTTAGAGGCATTAAATCCCTAGCGCATGCCAAATAATGATCATTCTCTCCCTTAATATCATAGGGGTAGGAGGGCCCCTTAAAACCTCCACTTTCAGACGTATTCTCACCCGACACCCCCCAGACATCATTTTCTTATAGGAAACTTTGGTAGATGGGCAGAAAGCCAGGTTTTTCCTCAATAAGTTCTACCCGGACTGGATTACTTGCCTTGTCAATTCATTGGGTAACTTAGGAGGTCTTGCCGCTGCGTGGGACTCCACAAATTTTGATCTAACACCCTTCCTGTGTTGTGGAGGGATTCTTCTCACTAGAACTTGCAAATGGAACAACAAGCTGATTAATTTCCTCAACATTTATGGCCCTTGTCTGCACAGGAAAGACTTTTGGAACAAAGTGGAACTACATGGACTACTTGACATTCAAAATCTAATCATCGTCGGTGATTTAAACTTTACTACCAATCTCAGTGAAGTGTGGGGTGCCTCTGCGGCCAATGACCCACTGGCCGATTTCTTCACCGGTCTCTTTCTGTCACATGATCTGATCGACTTACAACTAGACACCCTAGCTCCTTCCCGGCGTAATGGCCGAGTGGGTCCTATGTCCATTTCTAAACGTCTTGACCGTTTTTATATATATGAAGGTATGATTGCATTGGACAATTGGATTAGAACATGGGTGGACACTCCCTTCTTTTCCGACCACGCCTCGACATACCTATAGTTTGGCATTTCAACAGTTCGTTTCCATACACCATTCAAGATAAAATCATGTTGGCTTTTAGAGGAAGTTTTTAATGCTATTGCAACTGCTGTGTGGAATGATTTAAAGTTTAAAAGTGAAACAAGAATAAAACAAGGTATATCTTGGAAACTAAAACAACTCAAAACGTAAGTAAAAATATGGGCCTCACACCACAGGCGCTTTGTTGCTCATCGATTACATGTTCTGGAGGTTAGCATAAAGGATCTACAACAAATCGAGCTCTTGGATGGGCCTGATGGGTACATACAACAACAATTAAAATATTATGAATCCGAGAGAAACAAATTATTGCTTGCCAATGAAGCCCTTTGGCACCAGCGTTGTAGAATAAAATGGGTTCAATGTGGCAACCTAAATAAAAAGTTCTTCCATAAATTTGAAAACAACTGCAGAAACAATAAAAATATCTGGGACATATTGGATGACTTGGGAATATTACACAATGGACAACTGGCTATAAAGGAGGCAACCACATATTTTCATAAATATCTCTATGCGGAAAAATCACAAACAACACTTCAGGAGCAGGTGGATGTAGCCCATATTTTCCCCAAATCGGTCAACTTAGAGGACATAAATTTCCTGGACAACCCCTGCACATTACAAGAAATCCAGATTGCATTAAAATATTTTTCTCTAGACAAAAGCCCATGCCCCGATGGTTGGACCATGGAGTTCTATCTACACTTTTTTGACTTGGTGGGGACAGATCTCCTAGAACTTAATGAAGATTCAAGATTACATGGTAATATCACTGGGAAAATAAACTCCACATTTTTTACCCTTATACCAAAAGCAAATCATCCGACAACCTTTGGTGACTTTCGTCCAATTGCACTCTACAATCTCTGCTACAAGCTCATTTCAAAGATAATTGCAAACATGATCAAACCTATTCTCTTGCATACCTTGTCAGCTGAACAACTTGGGTTCTTAAAGGGTTGAAAAATACTTGATGTTGTTGGATCTGCTGAAGAATTCTTACACAACATAAAGAAAAAAAACACTCACACCCTCATAATCAAGATTGATCTTAAAAAGGCTTTTGACTACTTAAACTGGGATTTTCTTAGATTGATCTTAATCAAGTTTGGTTTCCGACAAAACATCCTAAACTGGATTATGAGCTATGTTACTAGCGCAAACTTTGCAATGCTCATAAATGGAGAACCCTCTACTTTCTTCCACAGTGACAGAGGCCTCCGACAGGGCTGCCCACTATCTCCTCTCCTATTCATACTAGCCATGGAAGGACTAAGTCTTCTTCTAAAAAAAATCCAAGCAGAGGGTAGGATCACTGGGATAAAAGTCTCAAGATTAGTAAAAATCCTTCACCTCTTATTTGTCAATGATGTACTTATATTGACAAACACCAACTTGACTGAATGGAGGGAAATCTCCAAAATCTTAAATATATTCTGTTTTGCCTCGGGCCTTCAAGTAAACTAGACCAAGTCAACATTCCACTTTGCCAATATAACTGCCCAAAACTTGGAACAACTAAAGACCATCTTTCCACACTCATTTTTCCATCTCTCCACTGACTTCAAGTACCTTGGATACTATGTAAAGGCCGAACAATACACAACATTTGATTGGGACTGGTTAATTACAAAGGTGGAAAAAAGAGTGAGCCACTGGTGCAATAGATGGCTCACCATTGGAGGTTGCTTTACACTTATTAAATTTTTCCTTGAGGGCCAACCAATATACTAGATGGCACTTGCATCCATTCCCATCTCTGTTTTGGATAAACTCAGAGAACTCACCTACAGGTTCATCTGGTCAGGCATGAAGGATAAACAAAAAATCCACCTCAGCAACTGGGAATCGATAGCCAAACTAAAATCAAAAGGCGACTGGGGGATGAGGAACATCTTCAAATTCAACCAAGCTCTTGCTGCAAACTCACTTTGGCGCACCTTAACTTCCAGTGGCATTGGGAGTGCCATCATCAAGGACAAATACATTCCTTTCACTTCTATTGCAACCTGGTTTCAAGCTGGTCTTCCATCTGCTAGAAACATCTCTAGAACATGGAGAATCATCACCAAGTCAATGCATTGGATCACAAAAGGGATTTGTTGGATTTCGGGATTCGACCACTCCATAATCGCTGGATTAGATCGCATCATCAATCTTGGTAAATTTTCTATTCTCTCTAGAATTTATCTCACATTTAAATTCCAAAAACATATATTTCCTTTATCAAGCCTGCAATCCCAATGATTCTAGAATTCATTCATCAATTTGGAAAACCAGCCGTGACTTAGAGCTCCCACTGGAATTGGCAACGGATTGGGACTGCTACTGTTCAGAACTAAATCGCGTGGGCATTTTTCTCAATAATACAGAGGATCAAATGTTGTGGGATGGAGGAGACAACAAAAAAATTATTTTGGTTAAAAATTTATAAACAATGATTGCAAATGCAGAGTGGCCCATCAATATCACTAGCTGGCTCAACGATTTTTGGAAATGGAAACTCCCTCTTAAAATTAATATCTTCACATGGCTCACATTGAACAAAAAAATCCCCACCAGGGACTTCCTACAGAAAAAATGATGGACCGGACCGAATATATGTCAACTCTGCCTTTGGGGTGAAGAGACTGCAGACCATATATTCACTCATTTATTGTTCACTCACTAAGTATGGGATATAATAACACAGAACAAAAATTTAAATACAGATTGGACTGGCAGATCCACCTCCAATTGCTTGGACCATTGGACAACATCTGAAAAATACTACAAAAGTCTCCCTTTTTTGGTCAATTGGTACAACTGGCTGTCAACACAATGCAAAATATTTGAAAATAAGAATCCATCCTCCAGTGCTATAGCTTACAAATCCCTGGGACTGTTCCATCTCTGGAAATACTTGTACCCGAACCCTGAAAGAAAAAATATCTTAGTCAAGCCTCCTTCCATTATTGATCTTCCGACAGGGTGGTTTGTCGGTGCATCACAACAAAATGGATCTCTGAGTGGTGCAGGGGGATTAATAAATCTTAGTCAAAACTCCATTTACAGGTGGACTCTCTACTATGGCCCAGGCACCAACACAAGGGCATAAATTTTGGGTGCCTGGGAAACCCTTCTCTTGGCTTCTAGGCTAAACATTGATAGCCTACATCTGATCGAGAATTCCAAAGTCATCATAGATTGGTTGAATCACCAAGGTAAATTACAAACCATCACACTCTTGGCCTGGAAAGATAGAATCTGTGTACTCATGTGTCAATTCAAGAAACTATCTTTCACACATACTTCTGAGAGTATAATATGGAAGCGGATCATTTATCCAAAGCTGCCCTACAGAGGAAAGCTGGTGTGCTCCATTTCAATCATTGGCTGGATGGCCATGAAGGCCCCACTCATACTATTCATATTTTTTTAGGATGAAAGCCTTGCATTGGCTGCAAACTTCAACAACATTTCCAGCCACCTTCTCTCTATTTCTTTTATAAATCCTCTTCCTCCCCTCACAAGAACAATTGTATTCTCTTGACTATCTTTAGCGCACAATCTCTTGTAAACCCATTTTGGCACGCTTACACTTCTACCGTGTGTTAGCTCTTTGACAAAGATCTCTCTCAATTTGTAATTGCTATGAGAACACATTATATTTTACATAATATAATTGAGGAGTTTTTCTAATGAAAAAAAACGTCACTCCTCCAAAAGTTTGGATTAAGAGTCAGGCTTCTTGGCTTAGCTTAAGATTGTATCTATGCAATTTGGGTCGATTGTAAGATTGGACAACGAGATGCACATTAAAGGCTTACAAACCATGTCCGGCTTCATGGCTTCTTATACACTTTACCATTCTGTTTGGGCACCTTTCATTTGCTCAATATAAAATTTTAATATTAATATAAATATGTTTTAAATTAAAAATAAAGATAAATTCTAAAAACATCTCACATCAAATACAATTTTTATTTTTATGTTGTGTTAAGTCAATGTTAAAGATAAAATGTTTTTATTGTGATTTTTTATAATACGAAATTTTATATGAATTGAATTTCAAAATCAGATGGTATTAAACTAATCTTAAAATGTTTATTATAACTTTTTTATATATATGTATTAAATTTTATATTAATATAAAGTTTAAATTAAAAAAAATAAATTCCTAACTTTAACATAGTTGTTTGAGATTTAAATTAAAAATAAAATAAAGTTAACTTTGTAAAAATAAATTTAACTTTGTAAATTTAGAATTCACATAGTTATTTGAGGATATTCCACTCATTTTATTTTTTATTATTTTAGATCTTAATTTTACATTACAATGTAATTTCAGGCAAAATTACAATGCTAACAATGCTCGTAATTATTTGAGGTAAATTATTATTTTTAATTTCTATGGTATTAATGAAAAACATTTTACATTATATATATATATATATATATATATATATATATATATATAAAACAAAGTTTGAGAAAGATCATAGTAACTTCTAAATTTGTAAACCATTATTGTATGGATATTGGGTTCAACGCTTCTCGCCAGTTTTGTGACATGAAATAAATCTTTCTTGTGGATCCTAACTCAACGATTGTGGTGTGGGTTTTGGTTTAACGATACAACAAATGGTATGATAGCGAAAGGTCTCAGGGGGAGATTCTTGGACATTGGGTTCAACTCTTCCTGTGAGTTTTGCAACATGGGTTAACCCCCTCTCGTGGATCTTAACTCTGACGATTATGACAAAGACTAACACCTGTGGGTTTTGATCTAACAACAATTGTAGTCCAATATCTCCTTGTACTATTATATCAAAACCAACCTATTTATAATCACATTCATTGCACCTTGTAAGAAAACTAATGAACTAAATGTTGCAAGGTTTTCTCATAATACACATAT
>ML787514.1:433775-448009 GCA_009831015.1 Picea engelmannii | reverse complement strand
AAAATTGTTTCGTTTGAGGTTAAATGGTACAGGCTACAGATTCATGAATGTGATCCTGAAAGAATCACATTTCATAAGGCTACAGAGGGCATTTGAACTGGGTACAGAGCCTTAAGTTCTTGCAAGTCAATGTGAGCAAGTCATAAGGTGTATGGCCCATTGTGTTTCTCCAAGATATCCTATAGGCCCATAAGGCCTTAGGAAACCTATCAACCCAGTCTTTGTGATGTAGCTGAACAATGTTGGTAAGAATAGATTCTATCACCTTGTTAGTTGATCCCACCTGCCCATTTGCTTGAGGGTGATAAGGTGAATATTTTCTGTGTTTGATTTTATATTGTTCAGTAAGAGATTTGACCAAATTGGAGGTGAATTGGGTTCCTTGGTTAGTTACTATTTATTGAGGCACACCAAAGCGAGTAAATATTTCTTCAAAAAGAAAATCTACAATAGATTGTTCATTAGCAGAATATAAAGCTTTATCTTCCACCCATTTGGTCACATAATCTATGCGGACCAAGATGTACTTATTTCTTCGAGACATAGGGTTAATGGGTTTTACAAAATCCAAAGTCCATTTCTCAAAAAGTTCAATTAATACCTGAGCTTGGAGGGGAATCTCATCAACTGCAGGTTTTCCCATCCTTTGAAAATAGTTGGCCAATAGTAGCCGGGCTGTAAGATCTTGTATGCTATTCTTTTATCAGCAAAATGGCCCCCACATGGACCATCATGACAGGATTTGAAGATGTCATGCATATCATCCTCCTGGACCCACCTTCTGATCACCAAATCAGGGCCAGTTTGGTATAAACAATCATCATGCCACATGTAATTGGCACTTAGATGAATAATTCTCTGTTTTTATTGGGAGGATAGATTCTGAGATAGCTTTCCTGTTACAATATAGTTGGCTACATATGCATACCAAGGAATGTAAGTAGAAATAGAAAATAGACTCTCATATGGAAAATTGTCATCTACTAGTGTATTATCACCTATATGAATTGTTGATGTTTGGACAACATCGGGAAGACATTCTCTAAAGATAATATATAATAATATAATTATTATTGAATATTAAATATAGTATATAATAAGTAAATTGTAATAATAAATAGTTATTGATTATTCAAGGGACGCATCCTTTCATGGATGGTCACCTTATGTTCCCTATATATGGAACACTCATTGTTGTAATAATATATTGAATATTTCTCATATCTCATATGAATAAAAACCAACATGGTATTAGAGTAGGACTGGGCTTGACTCCTTCACCGGAGGGCCCAGGTAAATGAAAGAGAAATGGAAGCCTAACTTAGCTTAGGTACTACTGGAGCTAAGTGGGTCTAGTAGGTCAAGTGCAGATAATGGAGAGGAAGTGGGTCACTACTCCTGTGACAGATCTAACGATTGGCTTAGCTTCTTGGCAAGGTCACAGTCCTCACACTCCATCTAATAAAACTGGTTACGACATTTGTGGATTTCAAATATCTCTGTTAGATGTTTGTTGAGTTTAAATCTCTATGAAACAACCTCCATAAGAATCATGAAAATAATTTTTTGATGGGAATAGAGACTGGTCGATCCATAGCTACCAAATACCTTCGTTCGAGGCATATGTACTTTGCATATGAAGGGTCAGAAACATGAATGAAATGAACATGGATATGACTATAGTATGGTTGGCTGTCAGCTGGGTACAAGATATGAAAATATTTTTTAAGGAGTAAAGTAGTTAGTATTTCGATTTCCATTAAGGTGATATCCACAGAATTGATCACTGGCCTGTTGAATGCCATGAATCTACAAATACTTGAGATGAAGATGGTTGAGTTTGATGAAACCATTAGTATGTTGTGGTTCATAGCACAATACAGGGCTGTAGGATGGTGGGAGAAGATGAACGACGCTGCTAGGAAATGGAAACCAGTAGGGTTTTTGCACACAATCATCTCTTTGATCAAGGACACAACTCATGAATGGAAACTATTGTGATTTCCAAAAATTGGGTGGACAACACAAAAGATTTTCCATTTTATGAATTTCATTGTTTGTGGAGTACGAGCTATTACCATTGGATTTCACAATCAGGTCTTCGCTTAGAAGCCGAGGGATTTACCAGTTGCATTGCAAGAACTTCCTTGATTACTATTTCTATCTGTGTATACGTTAGTTGTGTTATTTTGGACACAAGTATACCATCAAGCACGAGGAAGCTCATGCATTCAAATAATTTGGCCAACCTATTTTATTATGAATGGTTGAATTATGTTACCAAGTTGTGCATTTGGATATTCATGTGGAAGGTTGGAAACAATGTCGTGTTGGAGATGATCGAGACATTATTTATTTATTTATTTATTTTGCGCTTACTTTGTTTCTTGTAGCATTGGGTTTCTTTGTACAAAGGTTGCCACTGCTGGAGGTATTTACATGACTAGAATGAAGGATGCCACTATTGCTATTTTGATAGCCACTTATTTGATTGGGAGCTACTACTATTGGATCCATGTGAGATAGAAGTATCTACAATACCTGCATGCTAAAATGTAAAATATGCTACCGATGGAGAACGAGATCAACATTACGATTAMAATTCCCTTGTGATCTGAGTGGAGKTCACCATGSTTTAGGTGGTTCCATTAGTCAAAGCAGGGTTTCTAGTTCATGTGACAACATGGCTGGAAGAATCACACCTTGGAGGATAACAATGACATCTACTGAAGAGTCCCACGAATAATGAAAATGTGGGAGGCATGTAAAAGCATTGCACACTCGATATGGATATATGACATTGCTCAAATGAGGTGCTCGTGACATTGTTGTTGTCTTTCTAGAGCTRCAAATTTGATACACATTTGATAGCCTTCAGGATCTGGTCGAAATTGGTGAGAATGGTCAGATGAAGGAACCAAGACATTGGTTTAAAGAGGAAACCTCRATGTGTCTTAGGGGACATTAGTTCCATGAGGGAACCTTGATGTGTCCTAGAGATGTTTGAGACAACATCATGAGACATTCTCCCTGGAGGGTCCTGTATGGACTAGTAGGAGTAAATGTGGACTTCATCTTGATGTGCCTCAAATGGTCAGATGAAGGAACCAAGAAATTGGTTTCATGAGGCAATATTGATATGTATTGGGGGACATTGGTTCCATGAGGGAACCTCGATATGTCTTGTGAGACATTGATTCCATGAGGGAACCTTGATATGTATTAGAAATTGTTTTCATGAGGAAACCTTTATATGTATTAGAAATTGTTTTCATGAGGAAACCTTTATATGTAAAATAAGGTCCAAGATTACATTCCCTTTCGATATAGTTGAGCCAATTGATCTCATTGATCCTATAGCTCCACTTAATGTTTCTAGAGATATTGCAGTAGGTCAGAAGATACTTGCATGGGCTCGTCAGACTCTACAGGAGGCAGAAGGACATTAAAATCCTCATGGTACCTTTCGAGAGAGAAAGATACCTTAGAGATATTCGTGCTATACTGCAGCTATGAGCCACATCATTGATTACAATCTTTCTTGTTATGAGGAGGCATCTAGTCAACTAGTGTGGAGAGATGCCATGATGGAGGAGTATCAATCCATTAAGAAGAATGATGTGCGGGATATTGTTCCGAGACTCGAGGGGAAGTTTGCATTGACTTCCAAATAGATCTACAAGATCAAACACATAGTTGATGGGAGCATCAAGAGGCACAAAATGAGATTTGTTTCTAGAAGATTCTCTTGGGTGGAGGGAATAGATTACGAGGAGACATTTGATCTTTTTTCTCGATACACTTCTATCTGGATGATTATTTCTCATGTAGCATCCATGGGTTAGAGAGTACATCAGATGGATGTAAAGACAACCTTTCTCAATGGAGATATTAAGGAAGAAGTATACATCGAGAAACCATATGCTTTGATGATACATGAGAAGGAGTCTCATGTGTGCAAGTTGAAGATGGCCTTGTATGGAATCAAGCAACCACCTTGAGCCTGGTATGTAAGGATTGATATACACCTGATGATTTTTGGGCTTCAAAAACGTGTTTTCAATTCCAGCTTGTACTACAAGACTCTTAATGGTGAGTCCTTGATTTTGGTCCTCTACGTTGATGATTTATTACTCACTGGTACATAGAGCCTTATTATTCAATGAAAGTATGTGTTGGCCTCTAAGTTTGAGATGAAGGACCTTGGTATGATGCACTACTTCTTGGGACTAGAGGTGTGGCAGAGAACTGATGAGATATTCCTGAGTCAAGGGAAGTACACAGTTGAGATATTCAAGAAGTTTGAGATACTGAACTTGAAGCCCGTGACTACACCAATGATGACGAATCTAAAGAAAATAAGTGTGCATTCTTCTGATTATGACAAAATTGATTCGAATATGTATAGACAATTGGTTGGATAACTGATGTATTTGGTTAAAACCAGACCAAATAATTGCTATGTAGTGAGTGCACTTAGCCAGTTTATAAGTCAGTTGAGATAGACACACTAGATTGTTGCAAAGCATGTGTTGAGATACTTACGAGGCACAATTCGACATGGTCTGAGATATGATTCTAGTATTGATATGATATGGCAGGAATATATTGACTCTGATTGGGTAGGTTGTGCAGTGGAAAGAAGAGCACATTCAGGTGTTGCTTCACTTTGTTATCTTCCATGGTTTCCTGGTGTAGCAGGAAATGAACTTTTGTGGCTTTGAGCACAACAGAAGAAGGGTATAGTGCATTAAGTATGAAAATCCATGAATCAGTGTGGCTTCACAAGCTCCTTACAGATCTATCCGAACATGTGCTAGATTCCACCATTATTCATTATGGTAACCAAAGTTGTGTGAAGATCTCTGATAATCTAGTGTTTCATGACAAATCAAACCACATTGAGATCAAGTACCATTACATCCGAGACATGGTGCAGAGGAAGGAAGTATTGGTGTAGTACCTTCCTACAGATGAGAAGGTTGTTGATGTTCTTACCAAACCAAGATGAAGTTCAAGTATTTCCATGGCAGACTTGGCATGGAAGAGAATGCCTCCCTCGCTGAGAGGGAGTGTTGATGTTTGCAACTTCCTGAGACATTCTACAGATTACATTACTTTGTGATTGAGTTGAGTTAATCTGTGATGACACTTATCCGAGAATGGATAAGTGGGGCACTTATCTGATAAGGGATAAGTGTGGTTGGGCTTATAACTCAACGTCCCATGTGGAGAGCACATGAGGACATGTCAAGGGAGATGACCCTTGACATCATACACTATGGGAGTTGACCCTAGTGTTTCTAGAGGGTGTAGCCTCTAGAAGTCCACATGGAGTTCCATGTGTGATAAACTTTCACCAGATCGTACTCCTCTATGAATTGAGTTGAGTTAATCTGTGAGGACACTTATCTGAGAAGGGATAAGTGGGGCACTTATTTGAGGAGGGATAAGTGTGGTCGGGCTTATAACCCAATGACCCATGTGGAGAGCACATGAGGACATGTCAAGGGAGTTGACCCTTGAAGTCATACACTGTGGGAGTTGTCCCTAGTGTTTCTAGAGGGTGTATCCTCTAGAAGTCCACATGGAGTGCCATGTGTGACAAAATTTCTCCATATCGTACTCCTCTATGAATTGAGTTGAGTTGATCTGTGAGGACACTTATCCGAGAAGGGATAAGTGGGGCACTTATTTGAGGAGGGATAAGTGCGGTTGGGCTTATAACCCAACGTCCCTTGTAGAGAGCACATGAGGACACATCCCATGAGGACCCTAGTGTTTCCAGAAGGTGTAGCCTCTAGAAGTCCACATGGAGTGTGCCATGTGTGACAAACTTTCTCCAGATCATACTCCTCTCTGAATTGAGTTGAGTTGATATGTGAGGATACTTATTCGAGAAGGAATAAGTAAATTTGGGCTTATATCCCATTGTCCCATGTGGAGAGAACATGAGGACATGTCAAGAGAGTTGACCCTTGGTGTCTCACACTATGGGGAGTTGACCCTAAGTGTTCCTAAAGGGAGTAGTCTTTAGAAGTCCACATGGGAGTGCCATGTGTGACAAATATTTTACTACTATGGTGGTTTTGTACCACTGGAAGAGACTGCGTGTCTCTGGACAGTAGGTGTGTACTACTATGGAAAGATACCTCCCTAGCTAAGAAGGAATGTTGATGTTTTAGAATCGATCATAACTTCTCCTACATTAGGCTACAGACCAAGGGAGATAGGATACATTTATCGCAAAGGTGAACTTGTGATAAATGGGCCCAGACGTAGTCCTTCCTTGATCATGAAAAGGAATAATATGGATTTGAGGTGCTTGAAGTGCTTTCCATGTGTTAGTTAGCATCAAGCTGACATTCACTCATAGGTGTGTACCCGTGGTGAAATATCATGGTGTATTCTTTGTCCTAGTCATGGTGATTTGATAAGGAATGATAAAGACTCAAGATGATATATGATATTACATGCAAACCCAAAGTGAACCTAATCTTAGAGAGAGTTAATTGGTTCAGTTGGGAGAGAGATGTCTCCCAAGACTAACATACAAGTGTCATGAGTCTAAGGTGAAGTTTGTATACTTCAAAGACAAGAGTGGCATGTTGAAGAATGTCTCCCTCATTGAGAGGGAGTGTTGATGTTTGGAAAACATCGGGAAGACATTCTCTAAAGATAATAATTAATAATATAATTATTATTGAATATTGAATATAGTATATAATAAGTAAATGATAATAATAAATAGTTATTGATTGTTCAAGGGACGCATCCTTTCATGGATGGTCACCTTATGTTCCCTATATATGGAACACTCATTGTTGTAATCATATATCGAATATCTCTCATATCTCATATGAATAAAAACCAACATGAATGAGTCTAGACAAGAAATCAACAACTAAATTATCTCTTCCAGGACTATCAATAATGGTGATATTGAATTATTGCAGTAATAAAAACCATCTAGTCACTCTAGCATTTGTAACAGGTTTTTTCATCGAAAATATGATGGTTGATGGTCTATGTGTACAAAAAATTCATACCCTATTATGTAGTTTCTGAACTTATTAATGGCATGTACTGCTGACAATAATTATTTTTCAGTAACAATGTAATTTACTTTAGTAGGTGAAAGATTCTTCCTGACAAAGTATATAGCATATGGAATCTGGCCTTCCCTTTGTCCTAAAACATCCCCCAAAGTTGTATCTGAGGCATCCTTCAAGAAATGAAAAGGAAGAGACAAGTTTTATCCTCTTAAAACAAGGGCACTTGAAAGATTTGTTTTTTAAATTTCAAAAGAAATTTTACATTGTTCATTCCAACAAAACTCAGCCTCTTTTGCTAATAGTTTGAACAATGGAGCAGCTAGGTTTGTAAAATTATGAATGAACCTCCTATAGTAACCAACATGCCCTAAAAATATTATGACTTCTTTCTGTGAGCTATGGATTTTGATTTGAGAAATGATGTCAATCTTGGAAGGGTCTACCCTTATTCCAATACCAGAGATGTGATGACCTAAAATAATTCCTTCAGTGAGCACCATTCTAGATATTTCATGACTGAGGGAAAGATTGGTTTCTTTACACCTAATCATTTCTTTCTCCAAATTGTCTAATGCTTGCTGGAAATCATCCCCATATACCGTGAAGTCATCCATGTAGACTTCTACACAGTCATGGGTCAAATCAAAGAAAATTTCCAAGACAACCCTTTGAAAGGTAGCAGGGGCATTACACAAACCAAAAGGAAGAACCCTATAGGAATAGGTACTCCATGGACAATAAATGTGGTTTTGTCTGGATCTTCTGGTGAAATTTGGATCTGATTGTAACCACTAAACCCATCCAAGAAAGAAAAATACCTCTTCCCAGAAAAAGTGTCCAAGACCTGGTCTATGAAAGGAAAAGGAAAGTAATCCTTCTAGGTAGCCTTGTTCAATTCTAGAAAGTTCACACAAATCCTTCATTTACCATTTTTCTTAGGGACAATAATAATGGGGATACCCACTTGCTATCCAATATAAGGTAAATAAAATTGGCATGCAGGAGTTTTTGGAGTTCTTCTCTCACTATATGTTTTAAGGCCGGGTTCATCCTTATTTGGGGTTTCCTAACAGGACTTATTTAGTCATTGGTATAAATATGATGCATACAATTGTTTCGGTGAATCCCTTTCATGTCGAAGTAATCCCATGAAAAATCACCAGATTGTCCTTGAATCATTTGAATCAATTTTTGTTGCTGATATATTTCTAAACTAGCATTGATATACAAGGATTTTCCAGGGCTGATTTCAATAGTCTGGACAACTGATTCTTTCCCTTCATCTACTTGTGAAATTGTGGCTACTGTAGAGGTGGAGGGGTGTCATATTTCATGGAATTCAGAGATGAAGATATGTGTGTATTCAAAAAAATATTGAGGGTATTCAATGCATTCTGTATCACCCAAAAATAGGCTTAAGATTTGTTCTTCATTTTTCTCTTGAACTCCTTTTACTTGTTCGAGTGTTAACATGGGCTGAGTACAGTCCTCCTCCCCATATGGATTCTCCAATCAGAGAGGAACTTCAGTGGTTGGTTAGGCAGGAGGAAATATAATAAGTTTTTGACTTTGGCTCCCATTGGAGATTGTCATCTCTCCAGATCGAAAACTGGTAAACACATCGACAATGGCCAACCAAGGTTAGCCAAGAACCACTGGGTGTCATGGTTTAGAGGATTTAGGATGAATCACTAAGAAATCCACATGATCCTCCAAAGAGGCCAAGTTGACTGTTACATCATCTAGACTTCCTGTTGGGTTGATAACTGATTTGTCTGCTAATTCTAGAAAAGTCTGTGTTGGTCTTAGGTGATTCAGTTGCAACGTTTTCATGGTGTCAATCGACATAACATTTATTGCTCCTCCTAGATCAATAAGTTTGTTTGGAAAATAAACACCATTAATCTCTATGGTCACCACTGGATTTCCTGGATCATTATATTTGGATGGAATTTATGATATAAATTCTGATAATTGTCCAACCACTTGTATAACATAAGACTTCTTCCTCTTCCTCCCTGGATTTTTAATGCAAATATCCCTTACAATATTAGCATAAATAGGTATGTCCTTGATGGCCTGAAGTATGGGAATATTTACACATATGTTTCTAAGTTCAGTCTCTAGATTATGCCCTAGAGGTACCTCATATTTCTTCACAAGTAACCTCTCTGGATAAGGAGAAGGATTAGTTTTCTAAGGTATTTCTGCTGAGTGAGAAGTGTGAGGAGGAATTTTTTGTTGTACATGGGTGTTTCTTTCTTCATCGGATTGGTTATCCATTTGTTCTTCTCCTTGAACTGCTTGATTATCTATTTTTTCTTTTTCTTGAACTGCTTGATTATCTACTTGTTCTTCTTCTTGAATAACCATAGTAGGATTTGGTTTATTCAAAACCCTCCCTGATCTTAATTCAATTCCATTAAATGAAGCAGGAGTTATCATGTAAGTGGGGAAGGTTTGTACTTCAATATTTTGTACAGGCTGTGTAGGTCTATTGTTTGGATTAGGAATGGGTTGTGCAGGAATAGGGGCAGGCCGAGGAGGGTTTGGGATATGTGCAACTTGCATTTGTTGCTACAAATTTGGGTTCATCAGCAATGCAAGTTGTTGTTGAATCTATGGAGGTGGAGGAAGAGTTGTTGAACACACCACCCACACTAAGAGGGGGGGGTGAATTAGTGTGTGGACTTTTCTAACTTTTCTTCTTACAAGTTAGTAGCTAAAAAATAATTGAACATATTAAGAACAATTAAATCATAATCACAATGGACAAGAGATACGAGACTTTTGTGTAAGATTTGTATAATTGATATGTATATATATGTGAATATAGTAATATGAATTTTCCCAGCACCAACTATTTTGTATCAGCACCAACTGAATTAAGGAGCACCAACTCCTCATAGAGCACCAACTCTCAAGAAATACCTAGCTTACCATAATTCCCATCTTGCTGATAGAAATCAATGTATCCAACTAGACTTCATATAGTATTTCAACCAAATCTAGTAGCAACGATCCATTATTGAATCGATTATGTTTCATGATCAGAGGTATACTGTCAACACTCAACACTGCACTTCATCTTCTCTCTAAAATTCGTGCATTCTTCACTTTGTATTTCCTCTGATATTTGTGCCTTCTTCACTTCATCTTCTCTCTGATATTCGCACGGACCTCAGGTCTACATCCACTTCATTTTTCTCCACAGGCTACTCTTCCTCAACAAGCCTCTGTTTTCCACAAGCCCATCTACTTACACAAGCACACCCTCCAGCGAATCAATCATGGTTGTATTTATAGTTGGTTATGCTAAAAAATTGTTTAAGTTATTGAGCCGACTTGTGCAACAAGTTATAACTAACTTGTTTATTTACAATGACTTTTGGGACCATCAGAGATCATCATTTCGGGTCTTCAACTTTAAACCTAGAATCCCCTTTTACTTTCATAAATTGATCATAGCCATGGATTGATTTCCTTCATATATGTGATAACAAAAATCGATGCTTCCTTCAAACCATGTTCATATGATCATAGGCATAGAACCACATGATTATCAATTTAAGCAACACACTACATTCTTCCCTTTAAATCTCTTTACCATATGACCAATGGCGTTATTCAGACGTTAGGTGAGACGAGCACTTGAACGCTTATCAATTCATTGGTCATGATTCAATCTCCCGATGAGATGGATGATTGTCTGGACTTCTCCCTTCGGGTCTTCGAGACTTGCAACATGTCAAATTTTCCGGAGCGAATTTCGCTGAAAAGATTGGGTGGTTCACGTTTAGTTCATGGAACCAGATCAATGGTCAGATTCAATCCTTGGACTTGTATTATGATCAATGGTTAAGAATGCACCCAAAGTGATCTTCTGATCGGACGACTCGTGTCCACTTCGAGACTTCAAATATTATGCTTACGCGATCCTTCCACTGTATTTTGATCAACGGTTGAGAGTATGCCCGACATCCGATAGATAATTGAGATCTCCTTTAGGTCTCTAGACTTCAGAGATTTCAAATCTCAACCCCTTATTTCCTTTGGAGTGATCACCTGTTGAGTAAGTCATAACTGATGGAGACCACTTGCTGTCGACTAATACTTCCACTTACACTATCCTTCCACTATAGTAGATCGACAGTAGAGAATGCTCCCGAAGTGATCTTTAGATCAAACATCTTATGTCCACTTCGATACTTTGACATTCGAGACTTCGGGACTTTGGGCAAGTGTTGGTGGTAAAACTCCTAAAGCAAAACTCTTGTAGTGACATAACTTGCTTGCATCACTTGTTGTCACGACATGAGCCAATTTCCTCTTCACACTTGTCATCATCTGATTATTCCATGTGTATTTTCTAACGTGGTCTGCTGACATGGTCTGCCACATATCGTTTTCTATCATGGTCTGCTGACGTGGTCTGCCACATGTATTTTTCTATCATGGTCTGCCACATGTCCTTGTAGACGTGGTATTCTAACATGGTCTGCCACGTGTCCTTGCTGACCAAAAACCTTGATCCAACGGTCATCATATATCTTCCAGATCTGATGGTCCTTATTCATTTTAGATTTGGGGCTTTGGGTAATTCAACTCTCAAACTGAAAAATATGGAGTGAGATTTTTCCAGAGCTTAACCTCCTCGCATCTTTATACCCGAACTAAATGTTGTTCATCGATCATGATCCTAGATTGATGGTTCAATATGTCTGCGATGTATCTCTTCTAGCTTATCCTTCCCTTCCGCTTAGAGTGATCCAACAACTGACATAGATTCATGTAAACAATATCTCAGATCTTACTTCGCTTATCCTATCCTTCAACTCGAGAATGATTTGACGACTGACGAGAATTTGGGTTTGATCTGACAGCTGACGAGTATTTGGATAATCGAGAACTCAACCTTTCTTCTTATCCTATCCTTCCACTCAAAAGTGATCCAATGGTCGATATGGACTCTTCGAAGTAGATTAACGATCGACAATGATTGTGGAACCACAACTTGCAAGTGATCTAACTTGACACCCAAACTCCACAATTTGAAGTTGTATGTTGTTGGTGAGTCAATCACAATCATCAATATTCGAAGCTATAAGATTGAATGGTCCTAACTGATTGTGGGATTGGATCTAGCGTGATATTTATTTCTCCTTTTGATCTTCGTAATATATCCTTTTCATTGATCTAGCGATTGCACATCCATCGGCCACAACTCAATCTGACTTAATCTGATTATTTGTTGGATCAACCGTAGTCGTCAATATTTGAGCCTATGAGATCTGACGATCTAGACAGACTGCGGGATTGGAACTAGCAAGTCGTTTAATTCTCCTTCCGATCTTCACAATTTATCCCTGTCGTTGATCTCGCAATTGCGCATCCAACGTTCATGACTTAATCTAGCTTATACTGATCATTTTTTGGATCAAGAACAGTCATTGATATTCAATTCTATGAGATTTGATGATCTAAACCAATTGTTGGATTGGAACTGGCAATTCGTTTAATTCTCCTTCCGATCTCCGCAATCTATCCTTGTCGTTGATCTGGATTCTAGATCCGACAGTCACTATACTTCAATGGTCCTCAATCCCACGTTCAGTACTCATATGAATGATGTCCGTTATATGAGAAGATCAACACCGTCAATTTCTTAATCGAACGACTGCTGAGGCTTCTCACCTTTTCTTGTGCATTGGTCAACTTCTAGATATTTCCATTGATCCCGATGATACTTCTACATTGAAGTCTTCCTTCTGAGCTTTGATCTTCATTCGCTAACCCTCCTGATATTTTATCATAGGAATATTGTTGATCCTGTCGTGATAAAAAATAATCATGAATTGCTTACGTTTTCTCCTCTTCCTAAGCTTACGCTTTCAATATTTTGCATATTGTTTGCTCCTCCTCCCAAGTTTACACTTTCGATCTCTGCATATTTTCATACCCCATATTTTCTGCTAACTGATATAATGTTGACATCAATGAAAATATCATCTATAGTAATGATAATTCATCGTAACAACAAATCATCACATTGACTGTTGACATCAATGACAATATGTCCAACAATCTCCCCCTTTGTCATTGTGGGAAACACACTAAATTCATATACAAAACTTCCCCTGTGATGATTATTTCTTCGTATGAATTTTTCTCTCCCCCTTTGACATCAATGGTAAAGGGTTTTTCCTCTTGTGGTAAATCTCTGTATGTTACTGACCAGAATCTGAACTTGGGTAACTCTTCCTAAAATCATCATTTTCTTGTCATAACTGAATGACTACCCCTGTCAATATGTTCTCTCTCTATTTCTGACTAGTTTCCCCCTTTGTTTTTGAAAAGTTAGCTCTTCCTGACAAGGTTTCTTCCCCTGTTAATTTACTAACTTCTTATCTCAGTTGATTGGGATTTTGTGTTTCAAATGAGTAGTCTTTTTGATACTAATTTTTTTGTAGTGATCAAGTCTTTTCAAAACTTAATCTAATTACTTTCTTATTTACTAACCAAAATACTTCCCCTGAGTTTTTATTGACTGTTATCCCCCTTTTTTTCTAAGAGGGTATCTTTTTCTGACATGGTATCTCCTCTTGTTATCTCTACAGGATGTCATGTACATCATTTTGTACATTAGAATGTTGTTTTTGTGTATGTCATTGTCCTACTGGAACATTGCACAATTGTGGCTCATATTATTCAAACAACCCTTGGATCTCGCCATTGATTCTCATTGATCTCTAACTAGATGTATCCATCTTTATCCAAGATGCTTCTTTACTGTACATTGCTCTAAAGTTGTCTGATAAAATTTATACTATGCTTGTCACATGACTGCAATTCTCTTTGCAACAATGAAATTCACTCCTGTTCACTTGTTCAGTCTTTGTTATCCACATCTGTGAGTGTCATGGTTTCTTGAACTTTGTTCTTTGATCTTCTATTACGACAACTTCATTTTTCTTCCATGTTTCATTTATGTAACAACCCTCCTAGCTAAAGACATCTACTCAGTCAACCGGTGAATTTTTTTTTTTCTTTTGTTTGTAAAGTGTGCGCGCGTGTGTAGGAGAAACAACCCCCTCGACTCTACGTCACACCCGAACCAACCGGACGCAGGTAAGACGAACTCAATCTTGCACAACGTGGTACGAACAAGCGTCCTCCAGG
>ML787514.1:390603-423711 GCA_009831015.1 Picea engelmannii | reverse complement strand
TCTTTACCATATGACCAATGGCATTATTAAGACGTTAGGTGAGACAAGCGCTTATCAATTCAACGATCTTGATTCAATCTCCCGATGAGATGGATAATTTTCGGGACTTTGGGACTTCACCCTTCGGGTCTTTGAGACTTGCAACATGTCAAATCTCCTAGAGTGGATTTCACTGAATAGATCAAAAAATTCACGTTTACTTCATGGAACTAGATCAATGATCAGATTTGATCCTTGGACTTGTATTATGATCAATGGTTAAGAATGCACCCAAAGTGATCTTCTGATCGGATGACTCATGTCCACTTAGGGACTTCGTCTATTATGATTATGCTATCCTTCCACTATATTTTGATCAACAGTTGAGACTATGCCTGACATTAGATTGACGGTTGAGATCTCCTTCGGGTCTCCGGACTTCAAAGATTTCAAATCTCAACCCTTTCTTTCCTCCAGAATGATCACCTGCTGAGTAATCATAAGTGGTGGAGACCACTTGCTATCGGTTAATACTTCCACTTACACTATCCTTCCACTATAGTAGATCGATAGTCGAGAATGATCTTGAAGTGATCTTCAGATCAGATGTCTCATGTCCACTTCGAGACTTTGGGACTTTGGGCAAGTGCCGGTGATAAAACTCCCGAATAAAAACTCCCATAGTGACATAACTTTCTTGCATCACTTGTTGTCATGGCACGAGCCAATTTCCTCTTGACGCTTGTCATCTTCTGATTATTCCATGTGTATTTGTTGATGTGGTATGTTGACATGGTCTGCCACATGTCTTTTGTTGTCGTGGTATGCTAACGTGGTCTGCCACATGTCCTTGTAGACATGGTCTACTGACGTGGTCTACCACGTATCCTTGCTGACGTGGTATGCTGAACAAAAACCATGATCCAACGATCATTGTATATCTTCCAGATCCAATGGTCCTTATTCATTTCAGATTTCGGGCTTTGGGTAATTCAACTCTCAAACTGAAAAATATGAAGTGATATTTTCCCGAATCTTAACCTCCTCGCATATTTATACACAAACTAAATGTTGTTTGTCGATCATGATCCTAGATCGATGGTTCGATCTATCTGCGATGCAACTCTTCTATCTTATTTTGTCCTTCCACTTAGAGTGATCCAATGGCTGACAAAGATTCGTGTAAATGAGATCTCGGATCTTAACTCGCTTATCCTATCCCTCCATTTGAGAATGATCCAATGGCTAACGGGAATTCGGGTTTGATCCGACGGATGACGGGTATTTAGATACTCGAGAACTCAACCTTTCTGCATATCCTATCCTTCCACTCAAAAGTGATCCAATGGTCGATGTGGACTCTTTGAAGAAGATTAACGGTCGACGATGATAGCAAAACCACAACTTGCGAGTGATTTAACTCGACACCCAAACTCCACAATTTGAAGTTGTGCATTGTTGGTGAGTCAACCACAATCATATATATTCAAAGCTATAATATTGGACGGTCCTAACTAATTGTGGGATTGGAACTAGCACGATATTTGTAACGAACCTCCTGTTAGTTAGGACAACAAGCCTCTCATAACAAATGCATTTTTTTTTGTGTGTGTGCATGTGTACAAGGGTAATAAAGACATTATATTCTGCGTTGCAACACGACGACAAACATGACGCATGCAATTGCGACAATGACATAATGACCTAAGAAGCACATCAAGCATCTGGAACCGATGAATGACAATCAACCGATGAAAATAAGACTGACTACCTGCCCGTCCTACCCTACAATGGTTAGGACCTCCAGGACACATAAGCAACGCTCAAGCCCAAGTTCCCATTGATTTTGACCATTTAAGGTCTTGGGGCTGGCGACTGTTCTGAGGAACAAGGAGGTGTCTACATCCCATTAATCCAACATAAACCGCAATCCCAAATCGGATCATCAATCTCACCTAATCATCAATTATTCATGGCACAATAAGATATTCTACTATACTTATCATTTTTCAAGCAACAATGAGTGTAAATGAGTAAAAAGAAATCTCATAAAGAATCATAAATCAAGAGCGGAAATACAATTTTAATCTCAAGCAGCTTAACTATAAATCTTGTTTTTAAGGAATATCTTCTAGGAGTATGTAAATAGAATCTATAATTACATATTCATTATGAGAACCCATAATAACTCAATCTTCTTAAGCAATACATGAATTTTGACAACACTTTTACATTATGTATCCATTATATGAAACTAATAAAATCATTCATGAAATAAATAATAAGAAGTCACATGCTAGTGCAGATATAAGAAGTATGTACAATAATGCGAGATATAAGGTGTTACCAATCATTACAATTAAATAGTCGATTACTAAGGTCACCATTTTAAAAACTTCAATTAAGACCCTTAAGAGATAGTTATTAATAAAATTCAATTCATATAATCCTCAAGATTCAAATCACATAACCTCTTCTATATTTCTTCACCTTTAAGTAAGTATTCTAATAAAGAAAAAATCATCAAATATAAACACACATATTATTGTTAACCTAAATCCTAAGATTACTAAATCTCAACTCTTTGAAAACCTTCATCAAGGTTTCTAACAATGAAGAACATAATTATTTCCATCTACCAAGAGTGCATCTTAAGATGGTCTATCTATTTTGGGACTTGGTTGCAAGACTAAGGTTTAAGGTAACTACTTTCCAAACTCCAAGGGATAATTTAATTTCTATTCTTAAGGAATAATAACTCATATAAGTCATATAATTATGCTTCCTTATTTAAAGGTATAAATCATTTTAGGAACTTCTTAAAGAAAATAGTTTACAATCTAAAACTTCAACAACCAATTCTTCATTGAATTCTCAATTTATTGACCATATGAGGATAAGTTGTATCCTCAAAAAAATATCAATCACTTAGTGAGGAATTTAGGTCGCCCAGAATTAGTTTTTATTAAAAGAAAGGATTAATAGATGTTCCTTGAATTCTTCCTTCATATCCGACAATCTTCAATTAAAAATTAAAAATTTAGTATTCTTAGAATTATTGGATGGCATCTATCCTATCATACAAGGGTTCACTTATTCTAGACAAGAGCGATATATGAGAACAAAATTTAATAAAAACTTACTAGAATTAATGCAATTTGACAATTAGGGCCTGCCATGCAATACTAATTTATAAGGCATAACTAAATATAAGGATCGTTGCTTTAAACCATTAAGCATTACAAATTAAAGTGTTACTAAATTATAAAGGATCGTTTCATTTAAGCCTGGCAGAATTTAAGCAATTTTACGGAATCCAATTTACTCCAAATTAATCCAGTTTAATAGGATTTCAGGAGTTCGTTTGAGTTGGATTGGGAAGTGCCATTACTAACACTAGCCGAAAGGATAACTTGCAGAGTGAATAGAATTTCTATGGAAAATGCCACAGGGATGGGGCCTTTGATCGGGAGGAAACAATATAGGCAACGCATGCTACCGGAGTAACTACAGTTTCACTGTTCCAGTCGTAGTTTACCCAATCGTTGAAGTGAAATTGCATTGGTAAAAAAAAATTTGCTCAATCATGATGATGCACAGGTAAGAAAAGAAATCACTTAGAGATGGAGATGCACAGGTGAAGAATTTGATTAGAAATGATAACGCCCAGGTAAAATCTCCCAAGGAATTCACTCAGGTAAAAAAATAAATTCGCCCAGAAAAAGAAACTCAAAACTACACCAACGGATAAATGGTCGACACCTGAATTTCATAATCGCTACCTCAAAGAAATTGCAGAGATACTAAAGCGGTAGTACAATAAATTTATAAATGGTTAAAATCAGAAAATGCAAAATCGCCCTTGCACATTCAGTGAAAAAAAAATGTAGGATATCATTGCTCAGGAAAGCCAAAAGAAAATCATAGCGAACAGTAAGAGGAACGCGAGGCTAGATTGGCCATTATCAATGTAGAAAAGATAGAAAACAATTTCACCTTTACATGATATTCACACAGCTAGATTTCGCCATTTATGTGATGAGGACGCAAGGTTAGATTCTCCATCATTAAACAAAACTCAGGGTCAATATTTTATAGTGATCACATATCGCAATCGCCGAAGTCATAAACATTTTCCTTTTTTTTCATCCATTACCGAATTACAACAACAGAGTTAATATTTTTACATTCATTACATAATTATAATCGCCGAAGTAATAAAAACGAGTCAATCCAACAAGAACCAAACACAGATTGAAGTTAAATATTTTTCATCTCATAATACCAATATAAAAATGCTGACAATAGTAAGAGAATGCCAGGGCCCTAAGGATAACTCATCGAAAGGATCACAAGGGTTCTATCATTCGAGGTGCAAAAAATAAACAACAAGGACGCAAGATGATCCGAACGCCAAGGCTGTACTGAAGGCGCAAGTCAACAATCAGGCAAGGTCAACAACAAAGGTAGAGGGCTGATAGGTTCACCTTCGCTTCATCATCCTCGCATAGAAAAGCAGGGCATCGAGATCCATAGGTCTTTTAATGCTAAGGCGATGACTATAGATCAGGCTCCTAGCCGACTACTCAGGCGAGGACTGACAAGATAGGGACAAAGAATAAACAACCTCAAGGTCACAATCAACACCACAGGGTGGTCACGACATGCGGGAAAATTAGGCCATAGGAGATGAAAACCAAGGATCTAGGCTAAGAAAATTTCAGCTATCAATCAAAACATCCAATCTACTTACATAATCAACATGCAGATCCAATCATAAAACCTATAACATTCTACCATTCAAACTAAGAAAGCATACCGTTGCTTGTTCACTCACTCTGATTGACGTCCTATGCTCCATGCAACTCCTGCTCGTCGACCGTTAAGACCTCACCGGTACCTCCCAACCAATGCTAGGGGTACTCTTCTTCCCCCTTAGCCCCCCGAGTTGCAAAGGGGACACACACACTATCCAGAGGTTTCATCTAGCTCCCATCTCGCCTCGCAAGGCCGAGCTACCACTCCTCTCCGAGTCGGGTATCACAACTCCCACAAGTAAATCAGTCAAGTTGATATTTCTGCAGCATAACGTTACGCAAACAGAAGATGATCCGTCCTCCTTCTCCTCCCTTTCTTTTATAGAGTTTCAAACTTCCTTTCTTTCCTAAAATCTCATTTAATTAAAGTTTTAAAAATAAATTCCTAAAAATTCCTCTCCGTACAAGTGTCCCTCATCCCCTACAATCCTCCATGAATTAATTTATTTAATTAAGTAATTATCTTTATTTCCCTCACCCACCTAGAGTTACTCCTAGAATCACTCCTAGGTGTCCCCAAATTCCTTACAGGTTTAAAGGATTTCCCTATTATGAAATTGCTAATTCAGTTTAAAATTAGAAGCTCTTAAATGTAGATTCTTTACTAAGTTGACTTCCCACTTTTTCCCTTAAGTTCCCCTTTTTCCCTTTTTATGTTACCTCTTTTCCCTAGTTTCCTATTTTTTTATTTTCCCTCCTTCCCCTTTTACTTAGAACTAAAAAGGCAGGAGTGGAATTTAACCCCTTTTCCCTTTTATCATTAAATTAGTATATTTTAAATTATCAAAAAGATAAAACAATTAATTCCCTCTTTACATTTTATAACCACAGATTTTATTTTTTTATGAACAAATTAATTTCTTACTCCCTACATGTTACAAGATTTTATGAAGATCATAATTATCATTTAAGTTGTTTTTATTTTAATTATTATTATTTATTTATTTAATTTTTTTTTTTAAAGGTAGACTAAATTTCACCACTAGCGTAATTTAGACTTTGACCTTAGATTTTGTACTGGGAGACAATTAATTAGGGAAATTGTTTTTTTTTTTAAATTAATTGACATGTTATTTGTCTTAGGGTCATCTAGGTTCATCCCTCTATCATCAACAATGCGATGTGCCCTTCAGGACGCACTAGGCACTCCAAGGGTGCCACTCACCTCATCTGTTCCTTTGCGCGATGTGCCCTTTAGGACGCACTACGTGCTCTAAGGGTGCCACTCACCACTCTCCATTTTTCTTGTGCGACGTGCCCTTCAGGACACACCACATGCTCCAAGGGTGCCACTTGCCTCTTGACTGACTTGGTAGACATCAATAACCCCTGGACTTAATACTCTTCCAGGTGAACTTGTGGGAGACTAAGGGCTTCTAAGGAATAAGGTTGCCGCCTTATTGGGCGCCCCTTAGAATCATCATGAGCGACTATTGCAGTATTCCCTCACGGCATCGTGGGTTGTCTCTAACTAGGTAATCGTTAACCTACAGTTCGAGCCACGACGAGAGTGCTAGTAGGCTATGGCAGGGTTGTTGTCCACACCTCTCCCTCAACATCTCTGGTATTCGTGTGTGACCCATTTACTCCATATGTGAGTCTGGTCTATCATTATCCTGCATCATCAAAAAATCATGTCAGAACATATCCATATCATACCATCTAATCAGATGCACTAATATCACAGTAAAACAATAAAACCCCAATGGTACACTCCTTGACTCGATCCAGAGTCCAAGGGGTTCCATCAATGCCTCTGCATCCCTGAGGTCCAAAACCCTCCACACTCAGTAAAACCGAGACAATAGCACCTATCTATGTCAATGTAGTAAAACAACATGTCATCAAACCATAATGCCTCATAATCAAAATCAAAAGTTTTAATAGCATAATAATCTGGATCATTGCGAGCAAGTGTCCTCAAAGAATAAGTTTGCTCAGTGCGCCAGAGCGGGATGTCACATACACCCCCTCTTGGTCTAAAATTCGTCCCAAAGTTTCACAGTATGAATGCCAAAATAAAGTGTATCACAGTATCATATGTCTATCTATCAAACAAAAATGGAAACTGTTGGCGCAAATCAGATGCGTCCTCCTAGGTCGCCGAGTGTGGACTATAATTGTCCCACTGGACCTTGACCTGATCTACTATTTGACGTCGTAGCTGTCGAACGCGATGATCCAATATGCAGACCGGCTCAGCCATGAGCGCCCCCTCATCCGATACCTGCAAGGAACTCATGTCAATAACATGTGTAGGATCACTAATATAATGTCTCAAAACATATACATGAAAAACATCATGCATATGCCTCAAAGAATCAGGCAAGGCTAGACGATAGGCCAGGGGCCCCTTTCTCTCCAAAATATTGAAAGGTCCCACAAACCTAGGAGAGAGTTTAGCTCCCTTCCCAAACTTGATCAAACTTTTACGTGGTTTAACCCGTAAGAAGACTCAATCATCGACCTCGTAATGATGGTCGACACGGTGCACATCGACATAACTCTTCTATCGATCATGCGCTTATTTAATTCTTTGTCTTATTGTTTTCATTTTCTCTTCCATTTCTTGGATCACTTCTGGTCCCACTAGGACCCTATCCTCAAGCCGATCCCAACTCAAGGGCATCCGACATGGTTTCCCGTAAAGAAACTCGAAAGGCGCCATCTTAATGGTGCTATGGTCACTGTTGTTGTAAGCGAACTCCACTAGTGACAAGAATTCTTCCCAACTCTTTTGTTGGTCCATCACATACATGCGCAACATGTCCTCCAAGGTTTGGCTCATTCATTCGGTCTGTCCATCAGTTTTCGGGTGATACATAGTACTAAAGTTAAGTTGGGTTCCCAAGACCTCTTGTAAACTCGTCCAAAATCGTCCGGTAAACACCGATCCTCGATCGGATATAATCCTCTTAGGCATGCCATGCAACCTCACAATCTCAATGATGAATACTCTAGCTATGTCAGGTGCCTGATACATCGTATGCACAAGAATAAAGTGAGCACTCTTCGCAAAGTGTCTACTACTACAAAAATCAACTCATCTCTCCTTGCCATCAGTGGCAATCCAAAAATAAAATCCATCGAAATAACCTCCCATTTCGATTTCAGAATGGCATGTGGTTGTAGTAATCCTGCTAGGTGTCTATGTTCAACCTTTACCTACTGACATTCTAGACATCTGCTCACATAGTTGATTATGTCTGCCTTCATTCCCTTCCATAAGAATAAGGGTTTAAGGTCTGCCCTCATCTTCGTGACTCCCGGGTGAGCCATGTATACTGCTCTATGAGCCTCGCTTAGAATCAACATCCTCAAATCATCATTTGGTGGTACGTAGATCCAACTTTTAAACCTCAATAAGCCATCGCTATCAAATGAAAATCCCTCAAATCATGGTACCATCATTGTGTTTTTTCCGATAAAACCCTCAACCTCTTTGTACCAGTCGTCGTCACGCTGTAAAGTTAGAATCTTTTCATGTAGATTCGTCTGAAGAGGCAACACAGAAAATATGTGTGGTCTCCAACTCAATGCATCCACCACTCAGTTCATTGTTCCTTTTATGAAGGTAATCTCAAATTCGTACTCGCTAAGCAATTCCGACCAACGTCGTTTTTGCGCGTTCAGGTCACTTTGCGTAAATATGTGTTGTAGTCCACAATGGTCAGTATTTAGTTCAAATTTTCATCCAACAAGGTAGTGTCTCCAAACCTTCAAGGCATATACGATGGCTAATAACTCAAAATCGTGCATCTCATAGTTCTCCTCATGCCTTATTAGTTTCCTCGAAATGTAAGCAATCACTTGTCCGTCTTGCATCAAGACCCTGCCTAAGCCCTCCTTAGATGTGTCAGTGCATACCAAGAAGTCCATGTCCATGTCAAGGACCTTTAGTATTGGTGCCGTTGTCAATAATTCCTTGAGCCTCTGAAATGCTTCCACTCATTTCTTGGTCCATACAAACTTCTTTTTCTTCTTCTACAACTCCGTGATAGGACTTGCTATCTTCGAAAATCCCTTGACGAACCGTCGATAGTATCCTGCTAAACCCATAAAGCTGCGCACTTCCGGGACATTCATCGGCACAGGCCATTCCATAATGGCCTCAACCTTTGTTGGATCCACGACGATTCCTTCGCCGGAGATGACATGCCCTAAGTAGTGAATCTTCGATTGGTAAAAAGAGAATTTGGACAACTTCCCATACAATTTGTGCTTTTGCAGACACTGTAGAACCAAGCGCACGTGCTCTTCATACTCCTATGTCGTACGAGAGTAGATCAAAATATCATCAATGAGTACTTGGATGAACTTGTCCAAGTACTTGCGGAACACTCCATTCATCAAACTCATAAATACCCCTGAGGCGTTTGTTAGTCCAAACGGTAAAAAAATAAATTCGTAAAGTACAAACCTCGTCTTAAAGGCGGTCTTAGGGATGTCATCCTCCTTGATCTGTAATTGGTGATACCCTAATCTCAAATCGATCTTGTAGAAAACCATTGCGCCCTTCATTTGATTGAACAGATCATCAATTTTCAGCAATGGATACTAACTCTTGATTGTGGCCTTGTTCAATTGACGGTAGTCAATGCAGAGCCTCCACGACCCATCCTTCTTTCATATGAAAATAACAGGTGCACCCCATGGTGACACACTAGGACGTATCAGTCCTAGGTCCAACAACTCCTTCAGTTTCATTTTCAACCCTTATAACTCTGGGGTCGACATCCGATAAGGCGTTCTTGCTATCGGTTCAGTCCCCAGTTTTAGGTCTATGGTAAACTCCAACTCCCTCTCCGACAACATCCCAGGTAACTCCTCTGGAAATACGTCCGCAAACTCTTTCACCACCGAAAGGTTTTCTAGACCTTCTGCTACTCCCTTCTCATTTAACGTAAGGATCACATTATGCTTCCACCCCTTGCACATGCTCTTCTGAAGATGCAAGGAAGAGATGAACCTTAGGGAAACTCCCTGGTTCTGGCCTACAATCACACGTCTCTATCCCTCGTCATCGACCAAGCTCAACCATTTCGTCTTACAGTTGAGTAATGCCTCATGCGATTCCAACCAGAACATACTAATCACGACATCATAAGATCCTAGGATCGTGACGTACAGGTTGGCCCTTGTGACAAACTCTCCCAGGTTAAGGATACATCCCGTAACCTTTCCTCCAACATTTTGTTTGTCTCTCGAATCCATCTCCATGAAGTTAAAATCACCCTGTTTGACTACCTTTACCTTGATCCTTTTTAGCGCTGCACCAGAAATGAAACTCTCGGTAGCACCAGGATATATAAAAATACTAAGGGTCTGGTCAGCGACAATACCTGTCATCTCAAGCATAGTCGGCTGGTGCTTTGCCTGGCGTTTATTCACCA
The DNA here is from genome assembly GCA_009831015.1 of Picea engelmannii. Classification (NCBI taxonomy): domain Eukaryota; kingdom Viridiplantae; phylum Streptophyta; class Pinopsida; order Pinales; family Pinaceae; genus Picea; species Picea engelmannii. The sequence continues at coordinate 413,522 of ML787514.1, read as the reverse complement.
CTGCATGAATCCGATGGGCCTTGCCCATATCTCCCACGATAGTTGGTCTGGATAATATAGATGCTCTAGTTCTCTCCACAAGGCAGTCGTGCTGGTAGTGTGGCTCCCCACATGTCCAACACCCCTTCCTCGGCCCAGTAACCCTGTTACCCAAATTACAAGATGATGGCCCACCGACCTGGAACCCTGGTCCGTTCTACTGAACAAGCCTAAACTACTGCTGCTATGTTTGATGTTGTTTTTGATGCTATGGTCCCCGATAAGGTGTCCGCTGCTGAGGTGTCGGTCACCGAGGTGTAGTGAAAGTGGATCCCCTCTGGAAGCCACGATATCCTGATGTAATTATGGCTAGTGTCTGATGCCACTGTGCTCCAGATGGAACCTACCCTGCTAGTTTCGTTGGAGTCCTGGTCTGACCCCCACTGATAAGCTCCTCCTCTGCTATGAGGGCCTTCTAGACAAAATCATGCAAGGTTTGAGGCATCAAAATCCTAACCTTTGCACGTAGGCTACTATTAAGGCAAAACATGAACCTTTTGACCTTAAGTTTCTCAGTGTTAAGGTGCGGAGCATACCGAAGCAGCTCCATAAAATGGGCCTCATACTCGGGCACCATATGACCTCCCTATCGTAAGGCATTGAACTCATTGAGATGATGCTCAATGAATTCCTCTAAAAGGTACCTCTCTCGGAACCGTTCCTCGAACAATTCCCATGACATGTCTTCGATGACCATGTTCAGCTACAGTAGGAGCATCTTCCACCATAGAAGAGCGCTCCCCTTCAGTTGAAAGACCGTCATGTGGACCTTCATGTTGGAGGTATAATCGCGAAGTGCGAGGCACATTGCCATGTTCTCCAACCATGCCTCGGTGGCTGCGCCGTCCAGAGCACCAAAGAACTTGGGAAATTTGACCTTCTCGAGTTCACGGTGAATGCTACCAATACTGATCGGAGTGCACGGTGGAACCTCAGCGGGTGTCGGCACCCTGGCCTCATCTCTGTCCAAATGGATGATTATTGCCTCGGACATGCGCTGAAAAGATCTCATCATTCCAACTACATCACCAACTGCTATCTTCTCTTGTCTGAGAACCTACTCATCTCCCTGGGGGTTAGACCCCTAAAGCGTGGATGTTATTGGAGGCATCGCGCCTCCTCCCCTAGCACCCTGTCGTCTACCTCCACGACATCCTCTAACCATGATTACCTACACGCACACAATTCAACTCGATCAACAACAGTATAATCAATCATATCCACGAAAGTTGTAGTGATCCTAAGTCACAGGATGAACCCGCTCGAATACCACATGTAATGAACCTCTCGTTAGTTACGACAACAAGCCTCTCATAACAAGTTCAATTTTTTTTTGTGTGTGCGTGTGTACAAGGGTAATAAAGACATTATATTCTGTGTCGCAACACGACGACGAACATGACACATGCAACTGTGACAACGACATAACGACCTAAGAATCACATCAAGCATCTGGAACCGATGAACGACAATCAACCGACGAAAATAAGACTGACTACCTGCCCATCCTACCCTACAATGGTTAGGACCTCTAGGACACATAAGCAACGCTCAAGCCCAGGTTCCCATCTATTTTGACCATTTAAGGTCTCAGGGCTGACGACTGTTCTGAGGAACAAGGAGGTTTCTACATCCCACTAATCCAACATAAATCGCTATCATAACTCTGATCATCGATCTCACCTAGTCATCAATTATTCATGGCACAATAAGATATTCTACTATACTTATCATTTTTCAGGCAACAATGAGTGTAAATGAGTAAAAATACATCTCATAAAGAATCATAAATCAAGAGTGGAAATACAATTTTAATCTCAAGCAACTTAACTATACATCTTGTTTTTAAGGAATATCTTCTAGGAGTATGTAAAGAGAAGCTATAATTACATATTCATTATGAGAACCCATAATAACTCAATCTTCTTAAACAATACATGAATTTYGACAACACTTTTACGTTATGTATCCATTATATGAAACTAATAAAATCATTCATGAAATAAATAATAAGAAGTCACATGCTGGTGCAGATATAAGAAGTATGTACAATAATGCRAGATATAAGGTGTTATCAATCATTACAATTAAATAGTCGATTACTAAGGTCACCATTTTAAAAACTTCAATTAAGWCCYTTAAGAGATAGTTATTAATAAAATTCAATTCATATAATCCTCAAGATTCAAATCACATAACCYCTTCTATATKYCWTCACCTTTAAGTAAGTATTCTAATAAAGRAAGAATCATCAAATATAAACACACATATTATTGTTAAACTAAATCCTAAGATTACTAAATCTCAACTCTTTGAAAACCTTCATCAAGGTTGCTAACAATGAAGAACATGATTATTTCCATCTACTAAGAGTGCATCTTAAGATGGTCTATCTATTTTGGGACTTGGTTGCAAGACTAAGGTTTAAGATAACTACTTTCCAAACTCCAAGGGCTAATTTAATTTCCATTCTTAAGGAATAATAACTCATATAAGTCATATAATTATGCTTCCTTATTTAAAGGTATAAAGCATTTTAGGAACTTCTTAAAGAAAATAGTTTACAATCTAAAACTTCAACAACCAATTCTTCATTGAATCCTCAATTTATTGACCATATGAGGATAAGTTGTATCCTCAAAAGAATATCAATCGCTTAGTGAGGAATTTAGGTCGCCCAGAATTAGTTTTTATTAAAAGAAAGGATTAATAGATTTTCCTTGAATTCTTCCTTCATATCCGACAATCTTCAATTAAAAATTAAAAATTTAGTATTCTTAGAATTATTGGATGGAATCTATCTTATCATACAAGGGTTCACTTATTCTAGACAAGAGCGATATATGAGAACAGAATTTAATGAAAACTTACTAGAATTAATGCAATTTGACAATTAGGGCCTGCCATGCAATACTAATTTATAAGGCATAACTAAATATAAGGATCGTTGTTTTAAACCATTAAGCATTACAAATTAAAGTGTTACTAAATTATAAAGGATTGTTGCATTTAATCCTGGAAGAATTTAAGCAATTTTACAGAATCCAATTTACTCCAAATTAATCCAATTTAATAGGATTTCAAGATTTCGTTTGAGTTGGATTGGGAAGTGCCATTACTAACACTGGTCGAAAGGATAACTTGCAGATCGAATAGAATCGCTATGGAAAATGCCACAGGGATGGGGCCTTTGATCGGGAGGAAACAATATAAGAAGCGCATGCTACCGGAGTAACCACAGTTTCACTGTTCCAGTCTCAGTTTACCCAATCGCTGAAGTGAAATCACACTGATAAAAAAAAAATTCACTCAATCATGATGACACACAGGTAAGAAAAGAAATCGCTCAGAGATGGAGATGCACAGGTGAAGAATTCGATCAAAAATTATAATGCCCAGGTAAAATTGCCCAAGGAATTCACTCAGGTAAAAAAATAAATTTTCCTAGAAAAAAGAAACTCAAAACTATACCAATGGATAAATGGTTGACACTTGAATTTCATAATCGTTGCCTCAGAGAAATTGCAAAGATACTAATGGGGTAGTACAATAAATTTATAAATGGTTAAAATCAAAAAATGCAGAATTGCCCTTGCACATTCAGTGAAAAAAAAATGCAGGATATCATTGCTCAGGAAAGCCAAAAGAAAATCATAGCGAACAATAAGAGGAACGCAAGGCTAGATTGGCCATTATCAATGCATAACAGACAAAAAACAATTTCTCCTTTACATGATATTCATATAGCTAGATTTCACCATTTATGTGATGAGGACGCAAGGTTAGATTCTCCATCATTAAACAAAACTCAGGGTCAATATTTTACAAAAATCACATATCGCAATCATCGAAGTCATAAGAATTTTCCTTTTTTTTTCATCCATTACCGAATTATAACAATAGAGTTAATATTTTTACATCCATTACACAATTATAATCGCCGAAGTAATAAAAACTAGTCAATCTAACAAGAACCAAACACAGATTGAAGTTAAATATTTTTCATCTCAGAATACCAATATAAAAATGCTGACAACAGTAAGAGAATGCCAAGGCCCTAAGGACAACTCATAGAAAGGATCACAGGGGTTCTATCAGTCGAGGCGCACAAAATAAACAACAAGGACGGAAGATGATCCTAACGCCAAGGTTGTATTGAAGGCGCAAGTCAACAATCAGGAAAGGACAACAACAGAGGTAGACGGCTGATAGGTTCACCTTCGCTTCATCATCCTTGCACAGAAAAAGAAGGGCATTGAGATCCATAGGTATTTTAATGCTAAGGCGATGACCATAGATCAGGCTCTTGGCCGACTACTCAGGCGAGGACTCACGAGCTAGGGATGAAGACTAAACAACCTCAAGGTCACAATCAACACCACAGGGCGGTCACGACATGTGGGAAAATGAGGCCATAGGAGACAACAACCAAGGAGCTAGGCTAAGAAAATTTCAGCTATCAATCTAAACATCCAATCTATTTACATAATCAACATGCAGATCCAATCATAAAACCTAACACATTCTACCATTCAAACTAAGAAAGTGTACCATTTCATGTTCGCCCACTCTGATTGGTGTCCTGTGCTCCGTGCAACTCCCGCTCGTCGACCGTTGAGACCTCACCGGTACCTCCCAACCAACGATAGGGGTACTCTTCTTCCCCCTTAGCCCCTAGAGCTACAAAGGGGCCACACACACTATCCAGAGGTTTCGTCTAGCTCCCAACTCGCCTCGCAAGGCCGAGCGACCACTCCTCTCCGAGATGGGTATCCCAACTCCCACAAGTAAATCAATCCAGTCGATATTTTTGCAGCATAACATTACGCAAACAGAAGATGAACCTTCCTCCTTCTCCTCCCTTTCTTTTATAGAGTTTCAAACTTCCTTTCTTTCCTAAAATCTCATTTAATTAAAGTTTTAAAAATAAATTCCTAAAAATTCCTCTCCGTACAAGTGTCCCTCATCCCCTACAATCCACCATGAATTAATTTCTTTAATTAAGTAATTATCTTTATTTCCCTCACCCACCTAGAGTTACTCCTAGAATCACTCCTAGGTGTCCTCAAATTCCTTACAGGTTTAAGGGCTTTCCCTATTATGAAATTGCTAATTCAATTTAAAATTAGAAGCTCTTAAATGTAGATTCTCTACTAAGTTGACTTCCCGCTTTTTCCCTTAAGTTCCCTTTTTTCCCTTTATATGTTACCTCTTTTCCCTAGTTTCCTATTTTTAATTTTCCCTCCTTCCCCTTTTACTTAGAACTAAAAAATAAGGAGTGGAATTTAACCCCTTTTCCCTTTTATCATTAAATTAGTATATTTTAAATTATCAAAAAGATAAAACAATTAATTCCCTCTTTACATTTTATAACCATAGTTTTTTTTTTTTTATGAATAAATTAATTTCTTACTCCCTACATGTTACAAGATTTTATGAAGATCATAATTATCATTTAAGTTGTTTTTATTTTAATTATTATTATTTATTTATTTAATTATTCTTTTTTTTAAAGGTAGACTAAATTTCACCACTAGAGTAATTTAGACTTAGACATTAGATTTTGTACTAGGAGACAATTAATTAGGGAAATTGTTTTTTTTTTTAATTACTTGACATGTTATTTGTCTTAGGGTCATCTAGGTTCATCCCTCTATCATCAACAATGTGACATGCCCTTCAGGACGCACTAGGTGCTCCAAGGGTGCCACTTGCCTCATCTATTCCTTTGCACGATGTGCCCTTTAGGACGCACTACGTGCTCCAAGGGTGCCACTTGCCACTCTCCATTTTTCTTGCGCGATGTTCCCTTCAGGACGCACCACATGCTCCAAGGGTGCCACTCGCCTCTTGACTGACTTGGTAGACATCAATAACCCCTCGAGTCAATACTCCACCAGGTGAACTTGTGGGAGACTAAAGGATTCTAAGGAATAAGGCCCCAGCCTTATTGCGCGCCCTTTAGAATCATCATGAGCGATTGTCGCAGCCACCCTCATGGCATCGTGGGTCCTCTCGAACTAGGTAATCATTAACTTACAATTCGAGCCACATCGGGAGTGCTAGTAGGATGTGGTAGGGCTGTTGTCCACACCTCTCCATCAACATCTCTGGTAGTCGTGTGTGACCCATTTACTCCATATGTGAGTCTGGTCGGCAAGATATTGTTAGCTTGCATCATCAACAAATCATGTCAGAACATATCCATATCATACCATCTAATCAGATGCACTAATATCACAGTAAAACAATCAAACCCCAATGGTACACTCCCTGACTCGATTCGGAGTCCAAGGGGTTCCATCGATGCCTCTTCATCCCCGAGGTCCAAAACCGTGCACACTCAATAAAACAGAGTCAATATCACTTGTCTATGTAAATGTAGTAAAAAAACATGTCATCAAACCATAACGCCTCATAATCAAAATCAAAATTTTTAATAGCATAATAATCTGGATCACTTGTGAGCAAGTGTCCTCAAAGAATAAGTTCGCACAGTGCACCAGAGAGGGATGTTACATACACCCCCTCTTGGTATAAACTTCGTCCCGAAGTTTCACAGTATAAATGCCGAAATAAAGTGTATCACAATATCATATGTCTATCTATCAAACAAAAATGGAAACTGTTGGCGCATATCAAATGCGTCCTCCCAGGTCGCCGAGTGCGGACTATAATTGTCCCACTGGACCTTGACCTGATCTACTGTTCGACGTCATATCTGTCGAACACGATGATCCAAGATGCGGATTGGCTCAGCCGTGAGTGCCCCCTCGTCCAATACCTGCAAGGAACTCATGTCAATAACATGTGTAGGATCACTAATATAATGTCTCAAAACAGATACATGAAAAACATCGTGCATATGCCTCAAAGAATCAGGCAAGGCTAGTTGATAAGCCATGGGCCCCTTTCTCTCCACAATCTCAAAAGGTCCCATGAACCTAGGAGAGAGTTTATCTCCCTTCCCAAACTTGATCGAACTTTTATGTAGTTTAACCCACAAGAAGACTCGATCATCGACCTCGTAAATACGGTTGACATGGTGCGCATCGGCATAACTCTTCTGTCGATTCTGCACTTCTTTAATCCTTTGTCTTATTGTTTTCATTTTCTCTTCCATTTCTTGGATCACTTCTGGTCCCACCAGGACCCTATCCTCAAGCCAATCCCAACTCAAGGGTGTCCGACATGGTCACCCGTAAAGAAACTTGAAAAGCCCCATCTCAATGGTTCTCTGGTAACTTTTGTTGTAAGAGAACTCCACTAGTGGAAAGAATTCTTCCCAACTCTTTTGTTGGTCCATCATGTACATGCGCAACATGTCCTCCAAGGTCTGGTTCATTCGTTTGGTCTGCCCGTCAATTTTCGGGTGATACACAGTACTAAAGTTAAGTTGGGTTCCCAAGGCCTCTTGGAAACTCATCCAAAATCGTCCGGTAAACACCGATCCTCGATCGAATATAATCCTCTTAGGCACACCATGCAGCCTCACAATCTCACTGATGAAAACTCTAGCTATGTCAGGTGCCTAATACGTTGTACGCATAGGAATAAAGTGAGCACTCTTCTTCAGAGTGTCTACTACTATGAAAATCGAGTCATGTCTCCTTTCCGTCATGTCTCCTCCTCCCGAGCTTACGTCTCTGCATATTGTCATAACCCATATTTTCTGCTAACTGATATACTGTTGACATCAATGACAATCTCATCTATAGTAATGATAATTCATTGTAACAACAAATCATCACATTGATTGTTGACATCAATGACAATATGTCCAACGAGAGAAGAGGGATTAAATCCCGGTAGCAACTGAGAGATATTGGAAGGGTATTGTGGGTAGGTGGGAAAGGTTGTTGGCTGAAAGGTAACATTCCCATATGCAGGACCCCTCCATCCTTGTTTCCAAGGATGGATTTGTGGTTTCTAGGGTGACCATTGAGGGTAAGACAATGGAGGTACCCATTGTTGTTGTGAATATTGTGTGGTAGGATCTACAAACATATTGGGATTTTGTTGTCTCCATGCCCTCTTGGGGGGATATGATGTTTCATGAGGTTCTTCCCCTCCCTTGAAAATGGATTTTAGTCTAGGTAAATAAGGGAACTCATTGGTAGGGTGATCTTCTGTACAGAGGCCAAAAATATTGATAACATTAATAGGACATTCCTTTTCGGGATGCCTTTTCCTAGACCGAGGACAGAAAATTGCAAAGTAACACTTTCTTCTTCTTCTTTCCTTTTAATTTTAATGGTATCAAGTTAGGATTTGATGGTGTTTAGGATGTCTGTTTTGAAGTTTCTAGAATATTCCCCAATTCTATCTTAGAAACACCCCCTGGTGTGGGTTTAGTAATTATGTTTATAGGATCTCTTACAGTTTTCCCTGTTTTGGCTTGGTTGCGGGAGTACCTTTTACTATACCCTGCAATGTCTACAAAAGGTTTATGATACACATATCCAGAACTCATGAGGTTTAGTACCTCAATACAGTCATCGCTTACATATTTTAGGAATATGTTCCTAACTGTGGCTATGTCTAAGGAAAATTGTTTTGTCTTTTGGTAGTTGCATAGGAACCTTTCTAGGTATTCTTCCAAACTTTCTTCCTTAGACTGCTGGATCTTAAATATGTCATTCCTAGAATCCCTAGGTCTGTAGTAATATTGATATTTCTAGATGAAATTATCTGTAATGTCATCCCAAGATAAGATAGTGTGTTCTCCTAGGATCATATACCACCTTAATGCTGAGTCTTTTAGTGTGGCTAGAAAGAGCTTTAGTTTTTGTGCATTATCAGTGTAATTATAACTCCTACATAGTATAACAAACTTAAACAAAAATGAATCAGGATATTTTGTTGACATACCATGAAAGTGAGGTAGTGAAGACAATGGAATATTCTTCATAGAAACGTCTCTGGTGATGTCTAATATTGGGAATCCAAATGTCTCTGTTTCTATGTTTGCATTTCCCTCTTCATTTTCCATATCTCGAAATAGCACATTGTAGGGTGCTGGTGATGTCTCCCCACTAAGTGATGGTTCAACCACTGGGTTTTTTGGTATATCCAACTGTTCCAATACCTTGTGTGTTGTTTCAATGGAAGATGCCACTTCTTCTATCACTACCCCTGTCTCTTTTCCAACTCCTCCTTCTGATGGAGTCGCCAATGCTTCCCTTCTTTCTTGTTGCATTATGTTTTCAATATGAACGGTGGCTTCATATTTAGTGCCTTTGGATGTTTTTTCAATTGCTTCCTTTGAACTTTCTCCTCTGAGAATTGTTCTTGCACAATATTTAGCTGAATTAGTGTGTGTGGGGGGGGTTTCCTTGTTGTTTTTTTTCTACTTTTTCTGAAATTTTGGAGCTAATAAATCTACCTTTACTATCCCTATATCTACTCATAAAAATAAGAAACTTTAATAATAATGAAACACAAAATTTTAACTAGCAAAGGTAAGAGGGAAACCTGACTTTGGAGTAACCCCACCAAAGTGGATACGCAGGTTCTTACCTCTCGTCTTACCATATTCTCTTTGCCCTCGGGTTGTCCTTAAATCCAATCCAAACTAATCAAAACAATCAAACTCAAAATGTTACATATTACCTTTTACAACTCCCGGGCAACGACGTCAAAATGTTGGTGTATATATATGCTTAGTATATTGCACTCATTTATATGTCAATCCAGGATTCATAATCAAAAGAGTTGTTACACCATATGTGCCAAAAACATGTAACCTATCTATGTTTGTTGTATCTATCTCAATCAAGAAATAATTAATAACATAAAAATTTGTTTTGGAATATCTAAATGCTTCACACAACTTCAAAATCAAAAGATAAAACTTATAGTAAAACTCTCAAAAAATCACTTAATTGAAAAGGTTATTTCTTAGATAACAAGTCTGTTCATTATAGGCTCATGAAATGAAGAGATGAAATGAGACCTTACCTCCTATAGCAATCGAAATGGAAGTTAACAATTCACTCTAATTACTCTTTAGAAAGAAACCAATCATAGCCCAATCAATTCCAATCAAACCTTCTTTAATACAAGAAACAATCAATATAATTGAGAGACCTCATTACATGGAGCATGAAGGTAAGAGATGAAGTCATATGTTTCTTGTACCTACTAAGAACATCACAATCATAAATTCAAAACAATAACAATTGCTTATTTAACAATCCCACACATCTATCCAACTCTTGTTAACTAAATATCAATCTGCAAAAATGAAAATGGAATTATCTACTCAGCTCAATGTATAACCATTCACACTAATCCAAACTCAAATAAACCGGTACTGTACCTAAAAACATTTATGCACTTAGAATTATCTGTAACACACAACTATTAAGTTTTCACACTCACACAATTGACTTACAACACAAAAAAACATGTACAGGGAGGCTTACCTTGGTTGGGGCGGTGGGCCCTTGTTGAACCAACAAGGTACATCTAAAGAAATTACAGACTAAAAATCTTTACTCATAATCATGAATTGCAAAAATTAACATTTACATTCCTTCAATTGATCGAGTGAATCAATAGTTCAACATTTCATTTCTCAGCATAACAATGTGTATCATTCTCTACTTGCTTACTACTTACTATCATCTACACAACATCCCTTTTAAATAAGGTAAGTTGTTATAACCAAGGTCTGAGGATAATTATCAAATGTTTTCAAAATATTACAATTGGTGAATTATATCATATATCAAGGAATGGACTTCATCCTCATGACATAAAATGCATGAGTGATGAAGTCTATCCTGATCTCCAAAATATCCAAGGATACTTCTATCCAACTAATTTTCTTGAAATCGCCACCAACATATTCCTTCAAACGTTAATCATGTAGACATGGGTTTAGTACTAGACTAGCAAAGTCATAAATCTGGGTACTGGATCAACGCAATGATAGTACCCAAATAGGTGTAGAGCTAGTACCAAATCAGGCGAAGTATTGGTACCAGATCACTACAGAGTACCGTATCAGGGGGAGTACTGGATCAGGAAAAGTAGTGGTACTAGATCATTGCAGAGTACCAGATCAGGTGGAGTACCGGATCAAGCAAAGTACTAGATCAGTGGGTTGTTGCAGTACTAGACCAACGATACTACCGGATTAAGTGATTCATTGTCATTAGGTTTCTTAATAATATTCAAATTGATTAGGAGCATAATAATCAACCATTTAATTCCAATTTAATAAAAAAAATCAAACAAATCATGTTTTAACATAGGTTACCTCTCTATGCATATGGACAAGGTCACAAAGTAGGTTTGTGGAGGAAATGGACAACATATACGCATGTCAGAGGTAAAATTGACTCAGATAGAGGATAATATAGGGTAATAGAGGTGTCAAAATGGAGACTCAACAGGTATGCAGGCTCCAACATTTGCTCTCTTTTTTATATGACCCCCACTTTGCACTTAAAATTCCATGATATACATTTCTACCATCACTTAACATTTAGCTTTGTCGCAGGTGTCGAGCTCCAAGTTATTCCATTTTTATGCATGCGAGTCTGACTAACCATTCCTCTACACTTGGTATATTTTTTATCATCTCTACAACCGCAGGTTGACAGGTTCACAAAAATCTTATATTGAAATTCTCTCACACCCGTCCTCACCATTACTTTGATGTTCAAAATACACATTAATTATTTTTTAAATGCTAAAAACTGTTATGCAAGCCTCGAAAATATCGTCATTAGTGGAGAAAGGCTCAAGGAATTTTTCGTTAAATTCTCATTTAATCTTCATTTGACAAGGGATTAAACTATCATTATCTTTCTGAAAAGGATTATTTAAGACCATTACCCAAATAAAGAAATAGTTCCTTCAACTTAATGGAAGCATTAACATGACAATAGTTCTATGGTGACACTCTAAATATTTTTGGCCGTGAAGATCAAAACTTCTAGTGTTCAAGAGCATACTGGTATTATTCCTCCCCTCCTACTACACAAAAATATGAGAACACAATTTGGACATGTGGAATTTATCGTGTTGGTTGTGTTCCAGAGGTTTTCGATTGTAAGGAAATCATTGCATGGTGTGTGGAGAATTACGTACCGAATCAAAGAATCATACAACTCCAAGGAAATTATCCAATTTATCTTTCACCTCAGGTCTTCCGCAAGATGTTAAAGCTGCTAGAGTCGACTCTTATTTTCAAAGGTGAAGATTGCAGATAATTCTTGAATAAACATAATAATGGGTTTGACCTCCTGCCAGAGTACTTGGAGAATCTTGCATCTGTCCCAACATACATAACCATAATCCAGGTTGAATCTCTAAAGAGTACCTATGGAGAAATTGCATGGCTATTCACCATAGTAACATGTCAATAGAACCCTTCTTCTATATCTCAGATGATTTTATATATTCTTTATTTTACAGTCCAAGAATATTTTTGATTGGGGAAAGCTCATTTCTATCGAAATTTCTTCCCAATTGTCACATTACAAAAAAGATAGAAAATTATTTATGGCCTCTTATTTGATATTTTCTATCGTTCACTTTTGCCAATTCCCAAATTTGACCATCAATAAAAGGGTAAATTGTGAAGCAGATCCCATTACCTTTTGGTATCAAGCATTGTGGAGGCATACAACCCCTCTATTTTTCTATGAAGTTTACAATGACTTTGTTTCAGTTTAAAAAAATAAATTGTTGGGCGAAAACATTCCCAGGATATCTATTGAAGCTACCAATTTTTTAGAGAAAAAGGTGATGATAGATAAAATGGACAATCATAGTATCATAAGGATATTTTTCTCAAAATAAAATCCTTCTTTCCTTCCATATTATGTACCTGATAAATTATTCATTATAGAGGTAGCGAGGCAATATAATTTCTGGTTGCACTTTTTCCATGAAAAAAAAGGAAAAATCAATTTATTCCTCTGCCATGGAAGATTGGAAGTTTGTCTTGAGAAATATAAATAAAATTGATGAATTTGCAAATCATTTTAACAATGTGAATTTCAAGTATGTTGAAAATATCAAAGGTTTTGATCCAAACAAAATCTTTGTTGGACATATGCTATTAGTAGGGTTCAATAATTCTTTCATTCAAACTATCTTGAGTGAAGAAGAATAAGTCAATAGCCAAAGCACTCATGTACATAATGATGGATATTTAGAAACATCACTTAGTAGTAATGATCTTTACAAGCAAACTCTTTCATTCAAAGTTCTATGTGTCTACTATATCAAAGTTCTCTTATGCATACAAATCATCTTCTTTTATTTTTATGTGTGATCAAAAATATTTATTTTCCCTATGATGGATGTGAGGAAATTTTATTTATAATTTCAAATGTGTGATGTATGAGGTTCCTAGTTATCTCTCAGGAATTCTCTTTAAAATAAAACATTTCTATTTTTCTGCATTTTTTTTTTGAGTATAATAGTGGACTTTATCAAAATACTATATCATTTCCAAATCTAGAGTATCAAACAATATCATAAAACGGAGAGGATTACCACCTCTATAAAAACAAAGGAGGATTCACATCGTTGTGAGGTTTCCATTTTGGTCCTGGCAGATTCAAGCATCAACATGCTCATGATACATTGATCATATACTGTTGATTGATACATTGATATATTGCTGATTAAATTGAAAATTATATATTGTGGTTAAAAGTGATTAAAGTGTTAATATTGATTCACACCTCCCTCTCAGTATTTCAACAAGATACTACACATATGATAATGAGAGTTGGTTATTATTGGCCAACTATTTTCAAAGACTCATATGCAATGATAAGAAAATGTTTTTTTTGCCAAAGATTCTCAGAAAAAATGAAAAAGTCAGCAATACCTTTGCAACCCACAACAATAGAAGAAGCATTCACATAATGGGGATTGGATGTAATTGGGCCAATTAATTCGAAATCAATTAAAGGCCATTCATATATTCTTGGAACAACATATTAATTTGCAAAATGGAAAGAAGCAATAACATTGGAAAAGGATGATTCAAAAGAGCTTCTAAAATTCCTCAAATAAAATATTTTATCAAGATCAAGAGTTCTAGAAAAGTTTATTATAGATAATGGATCAATATTAATTGGGTTAAAATTCACCAAATTTTGTGGGGAATTTGGTATGATAATGGGACAATATTAAAACTATTGTCCTCAAGGAAATGGTTTAGTTGGGTCTACAAATAATACTTTGATCCAAAATCCTCAATAAAACAATTGATCTCAATTAAAGAAATTGGTATTTGAAATTGATAGATGCATTATGGGAAAGTAGATTAACACCAAAGGATAGCACTGGAATATCTCCATATACACTGGTGTATGGGAAAGAGGCAAGAATGCCTATCAATCTGAAATTGAATTCTTTGAAATATGCTATGACTATCAAAGATATAGAAGAAGTTTCTCCATTACATAGAATATATAATCAATTTATGAAATTGTAAGAACAATGAGATGAAGCATTAAAGAAAATGAATCAGAGAAAACAAGACATAAAGAAATATTTTTATCAAGGCGCAACAACAAAATATTTTTAGAAAGGGAAACTGGTATTATTATGGAACAAATCCAAGGAAAATCTTTCCCTGTAGAAAAAATTTGAGGCATTATGGATTGGCCCTTATACTATTGAAAAATTCTCCGGATATAATTCTTATCTTCTCAGGGACATGAAGGACATACTTCAGGTGTTGCAAGTGAAGAGACAACATCTCAAACCTTTTTTATCTTGATTAATCTTATTCTTAGTTGTACATAGTACATCTTTTCCTTGTAAAAAATTTCAAGTTCTTACTGACTCCATGCACAATAGTTGAGGTTCTGGATTCTCGATGACTTGTATATAGGTTAATGTTTTTTCCTTCTTTCTTTTCTTTTACCTAGAATTGTTTTTCTTCTATTCATCATGGATTCATGACCCATCTCCACCAAGTTTTGTGTTACTCAAAATGCACTTGTATCCTTTTCCATATACAAATTGCACCAATGCTTAGTCTTTTTCTTAAGCTCTTGATGGGTTGGTCTCATTATTGTCATTCAAGTTTTCTCCTCCACCATCACCAGAATGCACCTTAAGTTGCATGACCCTCATATCACACTATACTTAGAATCTTTTCCATCACGAGTTTGAATAACTTCTCCTATTCATTTGTATCTCATGACTACAAGTCTGATTGACTGATCCATAACACTTAGTCATTTTCAAATATATAATAATAAATATCTTGATATCTCAACACTTAACCTATTTTCTATATCATGGCAGGTTCGTGGGTGATTAAACTTCCCACTATTCTCCACTCCACGTCTGACCATTAATTTCCTATACTTAACCATTTTTTCAGATTCTATCTTAGGTTTGTTTTAGTTCTAGTACCTCTTGATATCCAAGTCCAATCCTATGATGCATTACATGTGTCACCCTGTCACTTTCCCTAAGACACATTTAATGCTAATTCATGGAGGATAATGAAAAATTAAATTTTGAAAAGGCCATTATTAATGGCAGACTTATCAAGGTAATTATCCATTCATTTCACATTAATTATTCCATTGAAAAAAGAACTTTGAGTTATATTGCTGAAAAAAATAATTTACTTTGAAGTTAACATCTTAAAGCGACTATACAATAATATGCCAACTTCATCAAAATGACTATGCGAAGAAAAGAACTATTATATGGTGATACCCTAAATTTATTTGGACGAGAGGACCATAGGTTTCAATGGTCAAGATCCTATTGGTATTAGTCATCATTGTCATTACCAAAAATAAATGAAAACAAAGTTTGGACATCAGGCATTGCCTTAGCTAGATGTGTACATGAGGTCTTTGATTCCAGAGAAATAGTTTCCTAGTGTGTTTACAAATTTGAAAAAAGTCACACGACAATTCAACTTCAAAGTGAGTCTCATGTTTCTTTGTCACCATCAGTTTTCAAAATAATGTTAAAGCTCCAGGAGCCAACAATCATTTTCAAGGGAGACGAATCTAGAATCTTCCTGAAGGAGAAAGATAATGGACTAGAACTCCTCCAAGGATATCTTGAATATCCTACAACAATTCTAGAGGACATATCAAGAATTCAGGTCAGTTTGCTTAAAAATATTTATTGAGAGATAACATAGATTTTTTTATAGGATTACAGGTCAAGAATCCACAACAACCATTCCTTGGTTGGATCTTTATATTCTATATTTCACAGTTCATGAACAAACAATATTTGACTAAGGGGAGATTATTTCTAGGGAAATCTCTTCATAGTTATCAAATTTCAAGAATAATAAAATATTTTATATGTATTCCTATTTGATATTGTCTATCACTTATTGTCATGTTTTTAAGGGTTTGAGTGCCAGAAGAATATTCTACTGTAAAATTGATCTAATACCGATGTGGTACAATGCTTTATGGAAACAAAAATCCACTTATCATTTTTATGAAGTTTACAATGGATTTGTGTCTTCTTTCAAGAAACTTATCTTCAGTTTGAATACATATAGGATATCCTTGGAAGCTTCAACCTTCCTGGATACAAAGGGGACTATATAAAAAATGGAACATTAAGTGTGGTGAGAACCTACTTTTCTCGTGAAAAGCCCCTTTATCTCCCTTATTATGTTTCAGATAGAATTTTTTCCATAGAAGTGGTTAGAAAGTACAGGTTTTGGGTACATTTATTCCATGAGAAAAGGAAGAGGTAATTTATTCCATTACCATGGAGGATTGAGGAAATATTATTAGGAAGTGTTTCTAAAATTGATGACTTTGCAATACAATTTGAAATTTGCAGAAGAAATGAAGGGTTTCGACCCAAATCATCTTTTCATTGACCACATGAAATATGTTGGGTTTAGCAATTCACTTGTTAATACATTTTTATTTGGAGAAGAGGAGGATGCCATTCAAGTCCCGCAAGAACCAATTATCGAAAGAAAAATAGAGGAAATTGAGACCATTTGCAGTACTACAGACCGACATAAGTAGAGGGGAAGAGTAGAAAATGAAAGAACTAGTCATTCTCCCATTATCTCATAGAAAAGTGGCCCACCCGAGAAAATTGTTCAGTCAGTGACAAAAGGACAAAATAAATATTAAACTAATAATTCCAATGACAGGGGCGACAAAAACACTCCGAAGGGAAGGTTGGAGTAGTCACATAAATTCCAAGTCAAAAGAAAAAGAAAAAATTCTCAACATGAGGTAGAAAAACACTTACATGAGGATGAGATTATTCTTGAGGATATGGACTTGAACTTTGACACAAAGAATACACAATTTCCCGATGATGAGAAAAGATTGCAAGAAAGTAAGGAAATAACAACTGAAATTGCAATTCAAGAAGAAGTGTTTTTAGAGGGAGAATCTTTCACTGTGCAAACTACTTTATTTGGTAAAAACTCCAAAAATTTAGTTTTTGAAGGACTTAATTAAAAAAATTAAAAAAATCTCAGAAAATCTTGTTCAGAGATATATCTCAATGACATACCCCCTTCCATAATTTCCAAAATTCACAAAGCTACACGAGATTCTTTAGAAATTTCGACGGATGATATGAAAGTCAAAAATATCATAATTAAAGAAAGAGTTAAGGAATTAGAGTCTACTCTAATGTCACCCCTTATATTTGCTACTCCACTTTCAATAGTCCAACCTTGGAAAAGATCTGATAAAACCCCATAATCATTTTTTAGGTTGAAGGGAACATTTAGTCTACTTGTTGCAGTTAGACGTTATATTGGAGAAAATATAAATAAGAGAATGTCTCTCATTTTAGATACATGAGATTTAGCAAACAACTTTGTCTCTTTGGGGTCCAAGATTTAAAATTTTATAGAATATCTACAGTATAACATACAAAAAGATTAATATTTTTATAAATATGTTGTAATTACATTTGTTCTAAATATTTATGGTATGACCGAGATTATGAGGAAAGAAGAATATTTTCCATCCCCAACATGTGTCAAACAATTAAAATCGTGTTGGATAAAAAGAATTAAAACTTTAAAGGAGTTATTATATGATATTGATGTTTTAAGTGTTAAAAATGTCGAAGCTTATTTGAATTTGGTTGAACTAGACCTTGCAGGAATTACTAGTGAAGTACAATATCTTAAATTGATTTCAAACTCTATTCTCATGACAAGGAAACAATTTGAGGAACACATAGATATATTAAAGGGTGTATCCACAGAAAAATTCAATAGCATGACTAAGTACACTGAGTAGGAAATTGCAAGTTGGCTTGTAGAATATGTAAATAAAAATGAAGACATTGAATTTACATTACAACAAATTTCAATTGATCTTAGATAATTTGAAAGTGCATTATTTGACATAACAGTTAGACAAGAGGTAATTGTTACTCCTATGTGCAAGTACATTGAGAATTGGTTAAAGTTAGCTTTAATCAAAATTACTAAAGAGGATCAAATGAAAGCCATTGGTACTGCTCATGAAACTACCACCAAGGAGAATATAAAAGCAACATCGACCACATGATTAAAAAACGACATTCCATCACAGTGAGTAATATAGATCACATTCTTACCAATTCATCTCTCTTCCTTTTCACAAAGTCATCCAGTTCTGTTTGATTTGTACTAAGAAAACCATAATCAATTTTCTGATCCTTTTCTCTTTGTCTTATTTTCAGGTCCAACCTTGTTCCCGTTTCCTTTTTTTATTTTATGGTCCATGAAAGCATGATCCTAATCCAACTTTGGATGAACACATTTTAATTTCTAACACTATCAACAACTATATTATTTATGAGAAATCCTAGAGAACTACTTTGGGGATAAACTTTAATAATATCTTTTGAACTCTGATTTTTGAGCATTAGATATTTAAAGTTTTCCTATCATATTCTATTTTTTTAAATGAAAATACTATTTTAAATTTCTATCATATGTGGGCCCTTATTTTCCCTTCCTTGAATGTGATGGATGTGAGATTTTTGTTTTCTGCAATTGTTATTTTTGTATAGTATTTCTGCAAATATCGTATTTTATGATTGAATATTCTTGGTCCCTTTCTCAGGAATTCTTTGATGGATGTATATTATCTTCAATAAATATTATTTTTAATTTATTTGATTCATAAATATTTGGAGTTTTCTATTCAACATTCTCTTATTTTTCATTTTAATGTCTCAAGATATTCAAAGATAAATCTTTAAATAATATGAAGAGGGGTACCACCTCTATAAAAATGCAGGGCGATTAATATCCTCATGAGGTTGTTGTTTCGATCTTAACTGATTCAAACATAAATAGTCCTTGATGATGGGTGGAGTTTCCACTCAAAATGTTGGATGTTCTCAAATAACATACACAGTTTTTATCCAAAAAAATCTTCAGCGTGTAAAATATTTCCTAAGTCTTCTTCGTAAGGTGTATGGTAGTTGAAAGGGAAATATGGTTACGTGTTTTTTTCCTTCTAATTATTCCTTTATGAAAGACTGCTTGAATAATGTTTTTCTATAAGTCCTTATTGACAGATGAAAAGAATGTAAGATTGACCTGGACGCATCATGTATCCATATTTTTATCCTAGAGAAATGGCGAGCATTATGGTTGGGTACCTAGGTGTCTCAGTAGATGGAAATATGTCCATATGATGACTAATTGTTTAGTCTTTACAAACAAGTTTATGGAGTATAGTAGGTTCCCAATTAATTTGTGTGGTACTAGTGTTTGGCCCAAAGGTATGGTTGGTTCCCAATTGGTATGTTGTTTGAGATAGTGATGCCAAAATTGAATGGATGAGCATGGAAATTTTTGGTTATGAGATGAAAGTGAGTTTCTTGGAAAATTGTTCTCATTGAAGAAGCTAAGGGTTGATTGTAGATTGAATTTTGGAGTGGAATGGTGATATTGCAGCAGGAAGGATAGATATGTTGTCCTAAATACAACACAATAGAGAGTTATTTTTGGAGTTTGGTCCAAGGGAAGCTAGTGTCACTTCTTGTGGAAGTGTATTGGGAGTAGTGAAGAATAGATGATGGTGGACAAACAAAGAAGGAAAATTATGTGTGTTGAATAAAAATAGACTTAACCATATGAAAATTTGAATCACACCTTGTATTTATAGCAAGTCTATGATGTCATGTTTTGATCTGATGTATAGATCCTTAAAAATTTTAAAGCTTCTACCCGGAGTGTCCATGTGATGGAGTATGTAATGTATGTACATGTATATATGTAACATGTAAATGACATATCATTGTAAGAACTAGATATGAATGTATACCCATTTTCCATGTGTCCTCTATTATGAAGTACTTTAACTTGTTGCTGTAGTGGAGTAGCCTCTATTATGAAGTACTTTAACGCTTGGACGAGTGGGACATCTGTTGGCTCGATGCTTTATGAGTAGACCATGTTGGTTGTAAACTTTGGGAGGTGCCTAGAAACCATAATTTCTACATCGAGAGGAAGTTCATCAAGAATTTGAATGAACCATGTACACGAAGGACATCTTGTTAGACTAGCAATTGCACTAGTTAGGTACCCATGCATTTTGGTGGATGTTTGTTTCTTTATATGGACTTTGGTAGTTTGGTGATGACTACACGATCAAGGTATGGGATGTAAGTTCTAGGATGGACCAAATATATACTTTGTTGATCAAGATATTCTTCAACTCAATATGGAGAATTTGTTGCATAGGACTTGAAGATGATGAAGACTTGACCTGACGAACATGAAGAAAAGTAGTCATTAATAGGGAGTGTTGGAATTATAAACTCCTAGTTATCTTATGTGTGATCATATTTGTGATTATTGGTCATTATTGGGCGGAGTTTGTCTCTATATTTTAGGAGGTTGTTAGAGTTAGTTGGATATGGGAGATATTCTCCAAATAGTTAACTCAAAGTTTGATGTGTGGTTGTCATAATCTCTCAACTGGTTGTTAGTGTAGTTAAGATAACACATCTATCTTAAGCCAAAAAATTATGTATTTATATGTATTGTTACTTTGATTGAATAAAACGTTCAATACAATTTTTGATGTGTGTAATAATGTCTACTCTCTCATTTCTCTAAATAACATGCTTGATTCAATGAACTTTTATTGTTTCATTCTCTAGCAACAAAGCTTTTTCTTTTGAATATTGCATATTCACTGTTTTTTTTAATATGTAAAGTGTGATGTGTATTGATTGTGAAGTGAAACAAATAAGATAACAACTTTGGAGGGAAAAATTTAACATTGAAGTTTGAATTATGTTTGTTTGTCTTAAGTAACTATGTGATTCAAAACTTTATATATTTTTTAAAAGATATTATAATATATGTTATGTTGAAAACGTTATTTTTTTTTAAGAAAGTTAAAATATTAAAATATATGTTATAATGGTTTTATTATTTATTTAAGTTTTAAATTATCGTATATTTTAATAACATTATGATTTAAGAAAAAAATATTAAAGTTGGTTAAAAATTAAATTTTAAAAAATATAAAATTAATTAAGTCTAATTTTAAAAAATAAAATATTTATTATATAAAGTTAAAATATTAGAATATATGCTATAATGGTATTATCATTTACTTATGAGGTTTTAAGTGAGTGCTTCATGTTTTTATAAAATTATGATGTAAATAAAATAAAAATATTAAATTATTATTATAATTATGTTGATTAAAAATTAGAGGCTAGAAAATATTATGTTAATTAAGTAAAACATTTAAATAAGTAAATAATTTTGAGTGTTAAGATTTATGTGGTGATTGTTTAAATAAATCATTATTTAAATGTTGGAAAATAGAAAACTAATAATCACTATGAATGAGGAAGAAAGTTATGTATATAAAATTTCTGTGGTGATTGTATAAATAAATCTTTATTTAAATGTTGGAAAATAAAAAACTAATAATCACTATGAATGAGGAAGAAAGTTATGTATATTGGCCCTTATTTTGGAATAGACAATGGTTTCAATTTTTTTTATTATTGTGAATATAATTTATGTTATAGTATGAACCAAGTGGAGTTAAGAGGACACATCCAATACATTGTGGTATACCTAGGGAGGTAATATGGGGTACCTAGGGAGGTACCCAATGGGAATGTAGTTATGTGTTATTAGTGGAAGTCATTTAATATATGGGAATGTGGTCATTCAATGTAGGGTGGACTAGGTCCACTATATTAATAAAGGCCCACTATGGTAGTTGGATGTAATAAATGTGAGAAGGCTCTCTAGAAGGTTCCTAGGAAATAAGGAGAGCTATATAAAGAAGTCTAGGCAATGTAATGAAACATAGTGAAGAATGTTGTGATTGTACAAGCAAGGATTGCTTGAGGATTTTTATCCTTCCATAAGGATTAATATATGGTGTTACCCTACCTCAAGGGTTTTCTCTATTTCTTGTGTTCATTGTTATAGTGAATGGTTTATGGTTTATTCTTGGTTATTTCTGAAGTATATTTGCAGATCTGGTATTTGGTTCTTAACAATTGGTATCAGAGCACTTTCCTTGGCCAAAGAAGGGAAGATTTGTTTTCTCTTTTTGTAGAATTTTTTTCTAGGGAAGAAAAAGAGAGCGGTGCACTTCAGGTTCAGATATAAGGTTTTACGAGCTGAATTTGGAAAAAAAAAATTGGGTATTTGAATTCCTCTCTGAAAAATACCCAATTTCAAAAAAAAAATCAGCCGAAACGGAGTTCGGGAAGTAAAGTTATGAGTGTTTTAAATTCTGCAGTTTTTCAGGGTTTTTCCGAAAACAGCCGCGATTTTTTGCCGTAACTTCTTGATCTATTTTTTGGGGTTTTTTCATAGCAAGATGTATTTTACAGGGAAAGGTGATGGCCCTAGTATTGAATCATTCATTAAAGAAAGAAAA
>ML787514.1:374859-387417 GCA_009831015.1 Picea engelmannii | reverse complement strand
TTTTTTTATTATCTATGAATGGTCAATAATTATTATTTAGCATTTTTTATTTTCCAAAAAATTATATAGAATTTGTATACAAAAGAGAGAAATCAAAATTTCAAAATTCTTCAAAAAGTCGCGGGTACTTTTCTTGTATGGCATATTCATTCTCTCAATTAGCATATTAAGGACCATAGCAAGTCCATTGATCATTTACCTATCGCATGGATAGATTCCAGATCACTTTGACCATCCTTTCCAATATGCACATCGACTGGACCTAAAATTCTCATTCTGGCTCCACCTGAATCAAATTCCAATCAATAACATAGTTAGGATGATGCACACTTTTTAAGGAATGAGACATTAAATACATTATGCACATTCATGTAAGAAGAAATGGAAGCATGTACACAATTGACTATATTATGTCCAATATTTCAAATGGACCACATAATTTGACTGTTATCTTTGTACAAATGCCTAACTTCAATGAGATCTTCTTGGGATTCACTTTCAAAATCACATGTTCTCCCACTTTAAATTCTCTAGTTGTCCTATTCTTATTTTCATAACTCTTCTATCTATATTGTGTCACCTTCAAATTTTGTTTAATTTTAACCATTTGATCTTCCATATCCTTGAGAAATTTTGGCCCAAGTACTACTCTTTTTGCTAGGTTGTCCCATCTCACTGGATTATTTTATTTTGTACCATACAAAACTTCCAATGGGATCATCCTCAATGAATCTTGATACCCATTATTATAGGAAAACTTGACCAAATGCAAGTAATATTCCTACTTATATGGTTTATCCATCACATACATTCTTAACATGTCTTCAAACACTTGGTTTACTCTCTCTATCTAACCATCTGACCGTGGATCATATGTTGTGCTAAAGTTCAGTTTTGTACCAAATCCTTTAAATAATCCCCTCCATACATTTGAAGTAAACTTGGCATCTCTGTCTGATACAATTGCCTTAGGTATTCCATACAACCTAGAAATTTCCCTCATGTAAATATATGCAATATTAGCTACTGTATGAGTAATTTTTACAGGAACAAAATGTCCAACCTTTATCAATTTATCAATCACTACCATTATTGAATCATGTTTCCTTGTTGTCTTAGTGTTATGAGACTTATTGGTAAATGCATACATAAACAGATCTCCCTAGATCCACCTAGATCTAGAACAAAACAAAACAAAATATGACACTTTCCCTAAGCTCTAACTATTGAGTTTACTAGTTAACAAGAGATAGACAACATACTGTTTAAATGTCGCTTCCTCCTTCCATTTTCATCCTAGCTCCACTCTGGTGTTCCTGTGATATTGAATCTACAATGGAACACAAGCCAATCAAAGTGAAAGCAATCCAATATACTCAACAAGAACTTATGCATGTGATCAAGGAATCATACAATAAAACAAGACAAGTTTTATGGGAAAGAAACATATCACTATATTATATTTAAAGTGAAAATGGAGATCACAACCAAAGCCTTGATGTTGCAAGGTCCCCTCTTGATTACCCTTTGCTCCAACACACACACTTTCTCCAACCTTCAATGAAGAAGATCCACAATGAGTTGATGCACTGAAATGAAGCCCTCAAGTATGAATCGAAGTAGAATTCCTCATCCAATTCTTAGCCTTTTCAATATTAATATTGCTTGAATCAACCTTAGCCTTTTCCATGAGAGATCCCTCTTTATATAGGGGAAAGAGAGATGGTTGAAGATATTAGGATGATCCCACCAAATCAGAGAAGCGAGTAAGATCCAAACCATTTGTACACCACATCATCTTCTAGAACTTTCTTGAAACTTGACCTTTTCTTAGTCTTTTGACATCGTCGTACCCTAGCTGTAGAGAATCTTGCGGAGACATCGCAGCCTAGCTTTAGAGAAGGGGGCGAAGATCAGGAATCATCGCACCCTGTGTATAGTGCAGCCTGCGACAACCCTCCTTAATAGGGTTTTTGAGAAGAGAAAGCCAGTCACCTTCCTTATGGAGAAATACTCTTTTTGGGACCATGAACACATGTTTGTTAATAGATCACTGGGGTTACCAAAATAATGTGTAATAGAATGCCCCCCAAAGTATGGGGTTGGAACTCGTGACAGCTGAAATAATTTGTAGAATGTGTGTGTCAGAAAAAAGGAGCACATCGATAGGGAACCTGCAAACAATCAAGCATCAACATAATAATAACCATTTTCTAAGGTAGGCATTCCCATACTCAAATTAAAAAATGTCAAATGAATCATGACCACTAAATATACATTGTGGATCCATGTCACCATGAATCGACATAGCTACCCAGAATACACTGTGTATCCATGTCACCATGAATTGACATAGCCACCCAGAATACACTGTGGATCTATGCTCCAAAGAATTCAAATCCAGACATAGCCATGAGACATACAAAGTGGATTTATGTGTCAATACAAATCATGAATACTCCGTCGTAAACTGGACCAGAATGGGATGATCCAGGGTCTTCATTTCCATCGTCCTTAAGTACGAATCTAACCATGCGATTACAGGCGCTGAAGTCGAACATGGTAGAAACCACTTGATTATTGGTCATTAATGAAAACAGTTAACAAGTGCGAGGGAAATCACCATTGATGTCAATGAATCCCAAGGTACTCCAGTACAATCCAATGAATATGAATAAATGAGTTGAAGTCGAACACTCGATGGAATCTTCCAATCAAGGGTCAATGATGTGAAACCACTATTGAAAGTGAAGAAACTTGTCATTGAGGCATGCATGATCTAAGGTACTAAGTGATTTCTAAGTCTTTCTCCTGGATAATGAGTTTAAGTCGATAGGAAAATATTTGTCACAGGAGGGCCTTGATGTATCCCCCATCAATGACATGAAATAAGTAACATATTTGAGGTAGATCAAAGCATGAAGTGATTCGAAACTGACACAGGGAAGGCCGACATGGCAGAATATTTATAACTGTAGATGGCCAACTCAATGGGAGGCTTATTAAGGTTGGACTTCTCTTGAACATATGAATGAAACGACAATAGTCTTGGCATCATTGACTCAAGGAGGACCCAGCATATAGACATCCAGATGGTCAAACAAGAGACAAATGGATTTCCCAACCCAGAAACAATGATTAAGGGGGGTGTCATGTTCAAGAGCGATTATTACTGCCACTAACACAGATACATAGAGACATTTCTTTCCCAAATCCTCCCCCCACCATTTCTGACAAGTACCTCTTTATTTTTATGCAAGCTTGACAAGGATAACATATTCTTGTTGATGTAATCTCATCCTTCAGATGAGTCCCTCAGAGTATGTTTTAATGAACCCTAAGGAGTGGTTCGGTCCTGAGTCTTTCAATGTTTTTTTAATGAGTCCAAGGAAAGAAAACTCAGGGGTTTTCATGTTTATAGAGTCTAAAAAACACTTAAAGAGAACTCCATAAGTTCATTTTTCGTAAATTAGTATGATGAGACCGAAAAAGAGATAAACTGCCACTCAATAGGCGTTTTCTTCAAATACTTTTACGAGCGTGAAAAGAACAAGGTCGCTTGACAATATTTTCATTTTTTACGATGCGTGAAAAGAGATTAAAGGATAATACATAGGTTTCATTTTTTGTGTTACCATTATCAGTCCAAAAAAGTGATAAAAGTATACTCGGTTACATTCTCATTGATTTATGAGCACGAGAAAGAACAAAAACTAAGCTCAGAGTTTTTCCTGAAAAACCCTAAAAGGATCTGTACATGCGACAAATGTATAAAAACAAACCAAAAAGCATATCCTTGTTCAATGTTTCACTCCTAAACTTTTTATTTGCAAAAATCAACACTTGCAAAATCATTAGGATTTTAGGGTTTAGGTAAAATATATAAAATATAAATGAAAAAGTGAATAAATCAATAAAAATGGGTAAAAAGATCATTTCACTATTCCATTTTCTATTTCACCCAAACTTTGCTCTAAAACCCCCTATTTACCTCAATTTTCCACTGTGGATTGCGGAGGGCATGGTTGATCATTAGTGAACGATCTCCATAGAATAGGTAATTTTCATCTCTTTCAACTTTCCATGGATCAATTTTTTTTTCATTGGTTAAAAATAAACTTTTAAGTTAAGTTTTTTAGGGTACCTATGCACGGAGGTCATCACAGGCACCCTATATCAGGCCCTGTGACGATATAGGGTCATTGCAGGCGGCCTCATAGATGGATTGCGACGACTCTGCACTGTGTTGATGCCCTGGCCGACGATGTGCACAGTTAAATTTTTTTAATAAGATGTATTGCCAATAAAAAATCTCTAGGGAAGAAGATGATGATGCTAATCTCTCTTTAATGTTCCATTACAAGTTTCCACGGTAAAAATGTTGGAATGGCGAGAGAGACAGCACGAGGAGGAAGACTACTTTGTCGGGAATGACCCAGGAATGGTAATGGCCCTCCGACAGTGTGGATTGTTAAAATTATTCAAAATCCAGGGTATGAGGGCCTAACTGAGATTACTCGAGTACCTAGTTCACATGTGGGACGTGAACGAGAAGGTGTTTCATGTGGGTGTTCACATTCTTATGATAGATATTGAGGATATCTACTTCTTGAATAGGTTATCTTGTCGTGGGTCTCGAGTCACACTAACAGGCAGGAGAGGTGGTGGTGCACCTATGAACCACTATATTAGTGAGCATTGTGTGCGAGGTACTTAGAAGCATAGCGGTAAACTCTCTATAAGAGACGTATGATACTTTCCCCTTCATACCATCATCTATACCATCACACACATGGCAGGGAGTGCATCTCCCCATATGGATATTCAGAGCTATTTTTAGTATGCGCTGGAATGTATGGAGCCTCAAGTTTTCAACTGGTGTGAAGGGGTTCTGAAGAGTATGAAAAAACAACTGACCAAGTGTAGGAGTGGTGAACTGAAACAATTTAGATACGGTTCTATTTTTCTGTCCTTCCTAGGGAGGATCCCAGTATGGTCACCAATTTTGTTATGGGACTTATCAGTAAATGAAGACATAAACAGATCTCCCTAGATCCACCTAGATCTAGAACAAAACAGAACAGAATATGAGGCTTTCCCTAAGCTCTAACTATTGAGTTTACTAGTTAACAAGATATAGACAACATATCGTTTAAATGTCGCTTCCTCCTGCCATTGTCATCCTAGCTCCACTCCGATGCACCTGTGATATTGAATTTGCAAGGGAACACAAGACAACCAAAGTGAAAGAAATCCAATATACTCAACAAGAACTTATGCATGTGATCAAGGAATCATACAATAAAACAAGACAAGTTTTATGGGAAAGAAACATATCATTGTATTATATTTAAAGTGAAAGTGTAGATAACAACCAAATCATTGATGTTGCAAGGTCCCCTCTCGATGACCCTTTTCTCCAACACACACACTTTCTCCAACATTGAATAAAAAATATCCAAAATGACTTGATGAATTGAAATGAAGCCCTCAAGTGTGAACTAAAGTAGAATTAATCATCCAATTCTTAGCCTATTCAATATTAATCTTGCTTGAATCAACCTTATCCTTTTCCATGAGATATCCCTCTTTATATAGGGGAAATAGAGATGGTTTAAGATATTAGGATGATCCCACCAAATCAGAGAAGCGAGTAAGATCCAAACCATTAGTACGCCACCTCATCTTCTAGAAGATCCCCTTCTAGAACTTTCATGAAACTTGACCTTTTCTTAGTCTTTTGATATCATCACACACTAGTTGTAGAGAATCTTGCAAAGACATCACAACCCATCTTTAGAGCAAGGGGCGACGATCAAACATCGTCACACCCTGTGTATAGTGTAGCCTACGACGACCCTCCTTAATAGGTTTTTTGAGAATAGAAGTCCAACCACCTTCCTTATGGCGAAAGACTCTTTTTGGGACCATAAGCACATTTTTTTCAATAGATCATTGGGCTGACCAAAATAATGTGTAACACTTAGTCAACTTAGTGATAAAATCAATGGTTACCACTTCCCATTTCTTCTCTAGAATTGATAATGGATGTAGTAAAAACGATGGGTGTCTATGCTCAAATTTCACTCTCTAACATTCCATACATCTTCCAATATAATCAACAACATCCTTCTTCATTCAAGGCCAAAAGAATTGGCTTCTTGTTGCTGCAATTATTTTATGGTAAATTGGATTTCCAATAGATGGAAGATTCTACATTTATTTTAATACTAAACTCCTAAGTTCTTTGGAACTAGGAACAAAAATTAATTTTTATGCATAAGTAATGCATCTTCCTTCATCTCATACTCTTTAAGTTTCTATTGTACATCTTCCTATTGTAAACTTTCTTTCACCTATAGGTAATTCTAGTCTATAACAACAACATCTAAAATTCTACTTTTTAAATCTGACTAATGCATACTAATGGTCGTCTCATGCCTAAGATGTACTCGTCTGTTGGTGCATCAACAAATTTATTTATTTTTCCTTTTATATGCTTGATGTCAAAGTCATACTCCATTTAATATTCCATCCATATTGTCTTCTTGGCATTTAAAGTTGGCTTCTCAAAAACATATTTCAGGCCACTATGGTATGCTCTTAATTCAATCTTATTTTCCATTAAATAATGCCTCCACATATTCAGTGCATGAACTATGGCACCAAGCTCCAAATCATATGTGAAATAATTCCTCTCATGTTCTTTAAGTTTTCTGGAATCATAACTAATGACATGTCCATTTTGGGTGAGGACTCCACCAAGTCCTTCTTTGCATCCGTATGTACAAACCACAAAATTATCATTTGGGTCAACAATATTTAAAATAGGTGTACTAGTAAGTAGTTCTTTCAACAAATTAAAATTCTCTTCACACTTTGTTGTCCATTCAAATTTAATTCCTTTTGTTTGTAAAGAAGTGATGGGATGAACAATATTAAAGAATCCTTCTATAAACCTCCTATAGTATCCAACTAATCCCATGAAATATATGACTTATGAAACACTCCTTGGTGTTGATCATCTTCTAATGGCTTCGACATTCTCTTGATCTACTGCTATACCTTGTTCTGAAAAACAATGTGCCCCAAATAATGGATATGTTCTTGGTAAAAATAAAACTTTCTTTTCTTGGCATATAATTGATGTTTTCTTAGAAATTACAACACCAAACTCAAGTGATTTTATTTCTCTTCCTTAGACTTAGAATATATAAGTATTTCATCCAAGAACACACTAACAAACTTATCTAGGTAATTTATGAATATGTCATTCATTAAGCACATAAATATAGTTGGTGCATTGGTTAGTCCAAATGGTACCACTATAAATTCATAATGTCCATACCTGGTTCTAAAGGTTATCTTATTGATGTCTTATTCCTTGATACTTACTTGGTGGTATCTTGATCTCAAGTCTATCTTTGAAAATATCTTTTCTCCTCTCAGTTGATTGAAGAGGTCATCAATTCATGTTAGAGGGTATTTTTTCTTCACAATGGATTTATTCAGTGATCTAAAGTCAATACATAGCTTCAATTTTCCATCCTAGTGCTCCCTAAGGTGACACACTTGGGTGTATGTACCCTTTCTTCAACAATTCCTCCAGTTGCATTTACAATTCTTTTAATTATAGAGTGCTCATTATATAAGGTGTCTTTGATACCGAGGAATCTCCTGGTACTAAATCAATAGAGAAATTTATCTTCCTCTTTGGTGGTAATCTTGGTATTTCTTGGAGTACATCCTTAAACTCTTGCAATACTGAAAAATATTCAAGGCTTGGCCCTTTTATGTTTTCTAGCTCCTCCACATGAGCTACATATAATTAAAAACTTTTCCTAAAATATATCTTTATCTATAAGGTTGAAATATCCCTTATATAAATGGGTCTTGGAATTCCTTCCACAGTGCTATATTTTCCTTGTTCATCAAAGGCATGTAAATGTCTTGTTATGGAAATCTAGAACAATATGATACATGTCCAACCAATCCATTCCAATTAGGATATAATAAGATCCTAATGTTATGATATTAATATCAAAAATTGTATTTAATCCATTCGAATTTATTGGAGAACCTCTGACTGCCTCATTGATCCTTCTTTTGGTTCCAGTGTCTAACTGAACCAAACTTTATTTGTTAAGCTTAATATTCTTCAAATGAAATCTTTCCACTACTTTAGAATCAATTTAACTATGGATTTATCCTCAATAAATTAAAATAGAAACAATATGATTAATGATTTTACATTCCACCTCAATCCTATGGTATTGGTGTTCTACTTGTTGATCTTCCAAGCCTTCATATATTCTTGGAATGTTTTTGCCCATGTATTCTACTATTGTAGCCACTTGGATGTTGTAAAAGGTCCTCATTTTTTCTTCTCTCCGAGGGAAATATTTGTACATATGATCTTATTTGCATCCCGAACATTTTATTGGTGGTCTTCCACTTTTTCCCAAGGAGTATTCCCTCTTGGATTCAATCTTAGAAGAATGATCTTGTTGATTTATATTAGAAATATTTATGTTGAAAGGAGGTTTGAATTCCTTCCTTCTCTGATCATATTTCTCCTTCTTCTTGTCCTTCTGAGATTTCTTCAAGGATTCTTTTCCCTTACCTTGCTCGTACTTGTACTTGTCCTTTCTAATGGTATCTGTGAAAGTTATGGGATCATCATATTGAATCTTATCTTTATAAAAAGATGACAGTCCAATAAAAAACCTTTGTATCTTCACCATTTCATCTTTAATAAACCACACATACTTTATCAATCCCAAGAACTTCTTGTCACATTCTCCCATAGTCATTCTACCCAAACCAATTTCAAAGAACTCTTGCATATTCATGTCATAGTAGTGCTATGAAAATACTCATTTTGAAAATATCTCTTGAATTGCTTCCAAGTGATACTACTCATTAATTTTTTCAACTTGCTTCAACTGATCCCACAACATAGCAACTTTTCCATGCAAATGTTATGTGGAAATACTAGCTTCTAGGTTAGATGAGTAGTTGTGCAACTGAAAATACATCCTTATTACAAGTAACCAGGATTCAACATCATCTTCCCTTTCTCTTTCACTATGAAATGATAATGTCTTAAGCCTTCCTCAACTCTCCTTGCAAATGGTCCAACTCCCATATTCTTCTTGATGCCTAACATGAGATACTTTTAGACTGCTGCTTGAATCCCCAGATGCATAAAAATTCCTTGTTGAGTAAAGAGGTGAGTGATGTCTATGAGTTCTACTTGAAATTCTTGAATTACTACGTCCTATGTAGTTATCTCTTCTTTTATGATGTCTTCCTTGTTCCTCTTGTCTTGAGCCTAATCCATTATTTCCTTGCCTCTGCAATTGATTTAGGATTTGCATCATCTGAGCATTTATTTGATTATATTTTTTCATCATCTTCTCACTGTCTACTTTGACAATCTCCACTTCCATTCTCATGCTTCTCACAATCTCTATCAATTCTACTGGTTCCAGCCTGCTCCTGTGCCTATTAGATTTTGTCTCTGCATTACTAAAACTGATATGTTGGACTTTGGATTCTCTCTCATGACTAAAGGATCTTTCCCCATATTTCATGACTCTAATATGTAATATTTTCTTGAAATGATATGTTTATACCTCTAATTATGCAAGAAAATGTGCAAGAAACATAATTTCTATTACATAAAAAAAAAAAAAAACATATATACACATTCCTCGAGAAAAGGACTACAATTTGTTTTTTGTTTCTTATGGCCACCAGTCATATTCTTATGATTTGAATGTAATGTATACTACTTAGAAAAAAAAATTGGGTGCCTAAATGGATTCCTTTGTCCAATATATTTTGAACAACTATTCATTTTCTTAATTCTGAGCTTGGAGCAAAAATTTATACCCCTTTGAAGTTTTTTGGGCATTTTCCCCCTTCTGCTAAATTCTTCCTATCCGATTTAGCCTCCACATGGACCCACTCTATGTTTTCTTGATGACAAATCACTGATATGGCACTAATGTGGATTTGATCATTGGACCATCGGTCACCAGGGAATGATTCCCCTTATCCTTGATTGTATGTGCCTATGGTCTTATTCCGTTCAACAAAATTCAGTCACTAGGCCGTTGGGGCCACCTGTCACCAACCACCAATTTAAAAATTCTCTCTTGGAACTCCCAAAAAAATCCAGTGCGTTCCACCCACCAATCGATCCACCGATCACCAGATAAGCCTCCCATACAACTCCTGCCAATTTACTCTGATCTAGTCTAGTCCATCGGGAGACCACATTCAATATTTCCATCAAACTCTTGCTAACTGACTTTGGTCCGGTCCAATTCACCAGGCCATTGACCCACTGACCATTAGGCTTCCCCACTAAATCATTCCATCCAACTTCCCCAATCAACTCTGGTCTGGTCCAGTTCATTGGGCCACTAACCAACTGACCACCAGGCCACCCTGCTCAAGCCTTCCATCCAACTTCCCTAATCGACTCAGTTTTTATGAACATGCTTTTAGTGTGGGCGCTTCACCCCCACACCACTCTTCCAATGACACATGGAAATGAGACAAACCTATCATTGGTTGATAATTGGAAGGTATGGTATATTACTCAACACTGACTAGGCATATAGACTGGGTGCTAATGTGGCAATAAAAAATTACACTTTGTACAAACTTCACAGGGTTCTGTGGCTCTCTATGCTTCATGCACAAGTGACAAAGGGTTCCCTTTTGCTTATGAATAGGTTATGAAAAACTTCCCCGATAAACGAGGGATAGGGAATTAACACCCATCATAGATCTTTGAGGGGGATTCCATGTGAGGGATAGATCAATGGATGTTGTGCATTGTCTTCCAGGAGGCATAAATCCAAATCGATTAAAAAATGGCCCACTAGAAACATTGCATTTTCCAAAATAGAATCAAGGACTAGCATGGAAAGGACAACAATCAATGAAGTTCTAGTTTCTCTTATTTTCTCACGTAGCATCATCAATAATAACTAGAAGAACACATACCATCCTTATAAAGATGGAATCAATTTTCACCCCTGATAGCAAGTTCGCACCCAACAATCTTGAAACTGAACTTGGTGGTAATGTGGTCATCACCACAAGCACATAGGGTTTTGAAAATTACCATAGTCATCCCTGACAATATACTAATAAGTCCAAAGAAATGGCCAACTTTTCACTGTGAACACTGAGAATGTTTTCGTTCAAAAGAAAATCATCCTGCAAACAACTTTTGTCCTATCCTGTAGCAAGCCCTTAAATCCTGGTGTTGTAAACCTATAGCACTAATACCACTTGTAACAAACCCAGATCAACAAAAAATTTTCTCTCTTACTACTACTCTGATATTGATCTAAAATGTACCCATTGTCCGGGTACTTCTAAAATTCACCTCTTGGACGAATTTAAAATTATGGTAATAATTAATTAATAAATAAGCATGAAAGAAACACATGAAATCATCAAGAACGATGCATATTCTCAAAGAATGCTTAATCATGACATGCACAACAATAACCAACAACTAGCATTTCATAAACACATCATAGAAATATTATTTAATACACAATGGAAATAAATATACAAGCATAGAAACAAATGGCATGGAACTTATCTTTAAAATGAAATTACACGAACTAGCTACAAACATCAAACGTTCCACCCAACCTTACGATCTTTTGCACATAAACTCTCTACAATAGGACACCCTCGAGTTGAGGCTATGAATCCAAAAAGGGTCTCAAACTGACACTTGATTTCCCAAACCATTCATCAATCAAGCC
This sequence comes from Picea engelmannii, assembly GCA_009831015.1. NCBI lineage: Eukaryota > Viridiplantae > Streptophyta > Pinopsida > Pinales > Pinaceae > Picea > Picea engelmannii. Next base: position 375,616 of record ML787514.1, on the reverse strand, counting down.
CTCATAGGTTTCTCAACCACAGAACAATCCCAATTTCCCCATTTATCCTGCACAACCCCAAGAGAGGAATCCCCTTCTCTGCAATGTAGTCCCTTGGGCTATTCCACCTCTTTCCAAGGTTCTTAGTGATACTAGTTAGGAAATCTCAAGGATGGAAACTCCAAGGATTGTCAATGGAGTACAATTTAATCACAACTATTAACAATATCATGCACACATGCATCCATGCATTGATGGAATGCACTAGTAATTCCTACATCCAACCAATACTGGCTCACTACCTTCAACAAATTCATTTTCCATTCCCCATGCCAAACCAAGAATGAACAAGGAGAGTGAACGACAGAGAACAAATCCAAAAATAATTTGGTTAAAAATGAATGGCCAACCCCAAGAAAATCAAGAACATGGTTTTAAATACTCCAATGCATAAAGTGGCCTTCCCCCAAGAAGTTCACTTAACACCCTCTTCTCTCAAAAATTCAAAGGTGGGTAAAATACAAATAATTAAAAATACAAACATTTATCCCCTTGGTCCCCACCTTCAATCGTGGAATCATAGCCCCCTTTAACTATTGTCCTTATCCATATTGTATCCAACGATGTATTTTATTATTAACAATGTTCAAATTATTACTTTTCCTACGAACTTTGATCTCTTTTGAATGTTTGGGAACTCCAACCTTTCATCAAATAAAAAAAATATATTATTAACCTCGGGGAATCAAAATCATGGTATTAGACTCTCCCTCTCACT
>ML787514.1:332471-361104 GCA_009831015.1 Picea engelmannii | reverse complement strand
ACATTATCACTTTTTTAAGGAAAACAAAGCCACACAAGTGTCCTTAAGGGAACAAATTTTCACTTAAACCACTTACCTTTGGGTTTTTGCTAGACCATCTCTTAATCATTAAGGGGATTCTTTAGATTTCTGGGTGTAAATTGTTTATGGATTGTTTAAGACATCTAATGTTGTTTACAGTGGACACTTCACCCATCATTAACAATCATGTCATGATGATGTATGGAGTGTCCACTTGAAATGTTTGAGATTTCAAAAACTCCATACACAATTTACATCCAGAAATTTAAACAAATTATGAAAAACAGAAAAACCTACATACTTTTAACATTTAAAAACAATTTTAAATGTTCAAAACCAATAAAAACAATTTTAAATCTTCAAAACCAAAAAACAGTTTCAAAACAATTTTAAATCTTCAAAACCAAAAAATAATTTCAGACTCTTTTAATATCTTCAATATACTCAATATATATTTTATTCCATCATCATTGATAAAGTTGTAATAAAATATCCAGTAAACTTAACTCGATACATGAAGTTATACTTTAGCAATTTGCAATTTTACTTGGCTATTACAGAGCTGATCAAAGTTTCCAATGATTTGATTTTTATACTTTATGAAACTTAGTTTTTGATAATATTGTGTGCTTGAGGTACATCTATGGGACATGAGCACGCAATTTGAATTGATACATCGCTCTGGAATTCATGCAACCATGAATCTATCAAACCAAGCTACTACCCAACCAATACTGCTAAAATGTCGGGTTGAATGAAATACATGAGAAATTATACTGAAAATAGAACTTACAACACTAGAAAATGAGTAGACATGAGAAATATATAATATAAAGTTTAAACTATATAATATAAATTTTAAACTATTGTAAACTTTGTTTTACCTATAGGTAATTATGGTCTATAACAACAATATCTAAAATTCTACTCTTTGAATCTGACTGATGCATACTAATGGTTGTATCATGTATGAAATGTACTCATGTGCATCAACAACTTTATTTTCTTTTCCTTTTATATGTTTGATGTCAAATTCATACTCACTTAAATATTCCATCCATCTTGTCTTCTTGGCATTTAAAGTTGGCTTCTCAAAAAGATATTTCAGACCAGTATGGTATGTTCTTAATTCAATCTTATTTTCCATTAAATAATGCCTCCACATATTAAGTGCATGAACTATGGAACCAAGATCAAAATCATGTGTGGAATAGTTCCTCTCATGTTCTTTAAGCTTTCTGGACTCATAACTAATGACATGTCCATTTTGGGTGAGAACTCCACCAAGTCCTTCTTTGCATGCATATCTACAAACCACAAAATTCTCATTTGGGTCAACAATATTTAAAATAGGTGCACTAGTAAGTAGTTCTTTCAACACATTAAAATTCTCTTCACACGTTGTTGTCCATTCAAATTTAATTCCTTTCTTTTGTAAAGAAGTGATGGGATGAACAATCTTAGAGAATACTTCTATAAACCTCCTATAGTATCCAACTAATCCCATGAAATATACGACTTCTAAAACATTCCTTGGTGTTGGCCATCTTCTAATGGATTTGATATTCTCTTGATCTACTACTATACCTTGTTGTGAAAAACAATGTGCCCCAAATAATGGATCTGTTCTTGGTAAAAATAAAACTTGATTGTCTTGGCATATAATTGATGTTTTCTTAGAACTTACAACACCAACCTCAAGTGATTTTCTTTCTCTTCGTCGGACTTAGAATATATAAGTATTTCGTCCAAGAAAACAATGACAAACTATCTAGGTAATTTATGAATATGCCATTCATTAAGCACATAAAGATAATTGGTGCATTCGTTAGTCCAAATGGTACCACTATAAATTCATAATTTCCATACCTGGTTCTAAAGGTTATCTTATTGATGTCTTATTCCTTGATACTTACTTGGTGGTATCTTGATCTCAAGTCTATCTTTGAAAATATATTTGTCCTCTTAGTTATAGGGTATTTTTTTTTCACAATTGATTTATTCAACTATCTAAAGTCAATACATAGCTTCAATGTTCCATCTTTATTTTTAACAAAGAGTACTAGTGCTCCCTAAGGTGAAACACTTGGGCATATGCACCCTTTCTTCAACAATACCTCCATCTACATTTACAATTCTTTTAATTATAGTGTGCTCATTGTATAAGGTGTCTTTGATACTAGGGAATCTCCTGGTACTAAATCAATAGAGAAATTTATCTTCCTCTTTGGTGGTAATCTTGGTATTTCTTGGAGTACATCCTCAAAATCTTGAAATATTGAAAAATAATCAAGGCTTGGCCCTTTTATCTTTTCTGGCTCCTCCAAATGAGCTACATATAATTGAAAACTTTTCCTAAAACATCTCTTTATTTATAAGGCTGAAATATCCCTGATAGAAATGGGTCTTGGAATTCCTTTCACAATGCTATATTTTCCTTTCTCATCAAGGCATGTAAATGTCTTGTGATGGAAATCTAGAACAATATGATGATTTTCCAACCAATCCATTCCAATTAAGATATCATAAGATCCCAATGTTATGATATTAATATCAACAATTGTATTTAATCTATTCGAATTTATTGGACAACCTCTGACTGTCTCATTGATCCTTCTTTGGGTTCTAGTGGCTAACTAAACCAAACTTTATTTTTTAAGCTTAATCTTCTTCAAATGAAATCTTTCCACTACTTTAGAATCAATTTAACTATGGCTTGCTCCTCAATAAATTAAAATAGAAATGATATGATTAATGATCTTACGTTCCACCTCAATCTTATGGTATTGGTGTTCTACTTGTCGATCTTCCAAGCCTGCATATATTCTTGGAATATGTCTGCCCATGTATTCTACTATTGTATCCTCTTATATGTTGTGCAAGGTCCTCATTTTTTCCTCTCTTTGAGGGAAATCTTTGTAGATATGATATTTTTTGCATCGCCAACATTTGATTGGTGGTCTTCCACTTTTTCCTAAGGAGTCTTCCCTCTTGGATTCATTCTTTGAAGAATGATCTCACTGATTTGTATTAGGAATATTTATGTTGGAAGGAGGTTTGGATCCCTTCCTTATCTGATCATATTTATCCTTCTTCTTATCCTTCTGAGATTTCTTCAAGGATTATTTTCCCTTGACTTGCTCGTACAGGTACTTGTCCTTTCTAATGGTATCTGTGAAATTTATGGGATCGTCATATTGAATCTTATCTTTATAAAAATATGACAGTCCAATAAAAAACCTTTGTATCTTCACCTTTTCATCCTTGATAAACCCCACATACTTTAGCAATCCCAATAACTTCTTGTCACATTCTCCCATAATCATGCTCTCCAAACCGATTTCAAATAACTCTTGCATATTCATGTCATAGTAGTGCTAGGAAAATACTCCTTCTGAAAATATCTCTTTAATTTTTTCCAAGTGATCCCACTCTCATTAATTTTTTTCAACTTGCTTCAACTGATCCCACCACATAAAAACTTTTCCATGCAAATGGTATGTGGAAATACTAGATTCTAGGTTATATGAGTAGTTGTGCAACTGGAAATACTTCATGATTCCAGGTAGCCAGGATTCAACATCATCTTCCCTTTCTCTTGCACCATCAAAGGATAGTGGCTTAATCCTTCCTCATCTCTCCTTGCAAACGGTCCAACTCACATATTCTTCTTTGATTCCTAACATGAGACACTTCTAGACTGCTCCTTGAATCCCTAGATGCATAAAAAGTTTTTGTTGAGTAGGGAGTTTAGGAAGAAGGAAGACATCATAAAAGAAGAGATAACTACAAAAGACGTAGTCATTCAAGAAGTTCAAGTAGAAATCATAGACATCACTTGTCTTGAGCCTAATCCATTCTTTGCTTGCCTCTATAATTGATTTAGGATTTGCATCATCTAAGCATTTATTTGATTATATTTTTTCATCATCTTCTCATTGTCTACTTTGTCACTATCCACTTCCATTCTCATGCTTCCCCCAGTCTCTATCAATTATGTCGGTTCTAGTCTGTTCTTGTTCCTATTATATTTTGTTTTTGCATTACCAACACTGATATGTTGGAATTTGGCTTCTCTCTCATGACTAAAGGATCCTTCCCCATATTTCATGACTCTAATATGTAATATTGTCTTCAAATGATATGTTTATACCTATAATTATGCAAGAAAATGTGCAAGAAACATAATTTTTGTTAGAGAAAAAAAAAGAAACATATGTACACATTCCCGGAGAAAAGGACTACAATTGTTTTTGTTTCTTACGACCACCAATGATCTTCTTCTGATTTGAATCTAATATATACTACTTAGAAATACTTTTTAGGTGCCTAAATGGATTCCTTTATCTAAGAACTTTCCAACGAATATTCATTTTCTTAATTCTAAGCTTGGAGCAAAAAGTTATACCCCTTTGAAGTTTTTTGGGCATTTTCTCCCTTCTCCTAAAGTCTTCCTATCTGATGTAGCCTCCACGTGGACCCACTCCATATTTTCTTGATGAAATGGCACTAATATGGCACTAACGTGTCTTCGATCATTGGGCCACTAGTCATCGGGGAATAATTTCCCTTATCCTTGATTGTATGTGCCTCTGGTCCTATTCTGATCGACAAAATTTGGTCACGAGGCCACCGGGGCCACCTGTCACCAACCACCATTTTAAACCTTCTCTCTTGGAACTCCCAAAACATTCTGGTGCATTCCACCAACCCACTGACCCATTGGTCACCGGATAAGCCTCCCACACAACTCCTATGAATTGACTCCGGACCACATTCAAGATTTCCATCCAACTCCTGCCAACTGAATTTGGTGTATGTGGGTTCAAAGTGTTGTTCTTGGTTTAATATTTCATGTGATTTCAAGGTGTTGTTCATGTCCCTAGCCTATGGTTGGTCGTTTTAGTGACACTAGGTGGTTTTGAAGAGTTGGTATATGTCCCGTGATCTTGGAAACGGTACATATCTATTGTTCATTGAGACAGGGGCTCACAAGGGGGGGCATTTAGGCCCCCTTATTTGGGGTTCGGGGGTGGGAGTGTAGATTTTAACCTTGTACAATATTTTACTGGAAACATGTTTTCAATAAAAGAAAAGAAAATATATAATGGAAAATACACACATTACACAGAGTTTTTTCCCCTAGAAACCCAAACCAGGAAAACCAACATATTCTATAGTCATTCATAGTGATACATTGTTTACAATACAATATACATATAGGAGCCATCGACATTCAAAACCCTAACCCAATGACCTGGTTTATACAACAACCCTAATACCTTAACCAGAAATAGAAAATCATTGGTAAAAACCATGTGCAGAAAAACCGCCCAACAATGGACATGAAAATTGAGGAGACACAAAAAATGAGGCAAACATGTGACACGTTTCTCTAGGAATTTATTTTCTCATGGGCTCTCGGCCCCCTCAAACCCCCTGCACACCTAACACAATGTATCCGACATTAGGGCTAGTTGTGCAAAGAATATAACACATACCCAACCCCCAACCAAAATTTCTGGGATGTTCCTTCAAAGGTTTATAACTTACAATGATGTAAAAATGATTCTTTATCACCGTGTGGGCGTTCTAGCCGCATATCCTAGGCCGATCTTATATTGACTCTAGGGTATCCCACATAGTGAGTTATTTAGAGTAGACATGTGCATGAATGAACCTGTACATTTTATGTAACTCAAAGTCAGAGAAAAACTTATTAAAGAATCCATGCATAGGAACACACACATGCTCCTTCTTAGGAACATTTGTGCACTTCTACTTAGGGATGCATACATATTCTTGAGCATGAGCATCCTCAATATAAGAATGTGTGTGCATTCCCAAGGATGTGCACACTTAGAACATGAACATGTCCACATTCCCAAAATATCCTACTTGGAAAGTGTGTGTGGTAATTTTATGAGAACAAAGCCTGTAGGATTAGAAACATGTGCACATTTCTAAGAATGTGCACATGTTCCTATGTGTGTGTGTTCCTTCACATTCCATTGCCACGTTTTCAATTATCATCTTTGTGTGAGCATCCATAAGTAACATAATCATATATAACTTCAGGATGAATTTCCTTGAAGGAGAGTATGTAATGCCCCATATTATATAATTAAAGTAATAACAAGTAATAAATACTAGATGAAAAAAAAAACCCCGCCTTTAATAATAATTAAATTAAAAAGGATAATAATAAATAATAGCATGATGATAATAGCTACCAACTATAACAAAAAAACTATTTTATTATAAAGGAAGAAAATGTAAAAAGAAGTGAATTTACTAAATGGAATTAATGAAAAAGCTAAATGAGGAAAATGTTAAAAGCTATATAATGACAGGTTGAACCTATGCATGGAGATTTTCACATTGATGGACATGAACATTATTATTTAATGAATGTGGAGAATGGAGTGAGATATCTTATGCTTGAGAAACCTTGATATGAAAGGGTTAGAATATAACATAGGTACTTGATTGAAGGCTTAGTGAATTCCTAGTAATAATGGCTCAAAGCTTGGTTGGGAGGAGAGTTGCCCCCCACACATGGTTGCGGTTACTGATTGTAAATTGGTTGGAGATGGTAGTGGGAGCTTAATGGTTCTTTGTTCTCCATATTGTAAGTCATTTTTCTTGAATATTTTAGGTATGACTCACATAACTCATTCCTCATGTTGATTACACAACCTGAAATGAAACGATCATTACGTTTATTTGTTTACTTGATTATGTAATTGTTTCTCAGAATTATTCTTGTTACTTTGAATGTTTTGAACATTACACTCTTAGTGACTTATTCATAAAGTGCATCTATCTTTTTGTTGCGTGCACCCATTGAAAAACACTTAGGAGTTCCAAAGGTGGGTTCAACTACAAAATTTGTCTCCCAAACTAAAAATGTTAGTTCAGTTATATTGATCTGAAAAGTCCAAAACTAAATTCATCAACAAAATACGAGGTAATGATCATGAGAGATCCAAAAAAAAGTTCATCTTTGATTTTGAACAAGCTTAGAATCATGCTTCTATTTTTTTAACTTATTATACCACTTTCTTTACACTTATATTGGGACAAGTTAGTATACCACATTCTTTACAATTATATTGGAATGCCAATCCATATGTTCAATTTTTTAATGTGAAACTTTTATTTTTCAGTTTGAAGATATTTTTCAATTTAAAAATAATATTTATTTCAAAAAAAAATATTTAAATATTTCACCACTCTTTATTAAGTATCATATTTTCAATAATAATAATAATAATAATAATAATCTGTTTTTAAGATCATTACCAAACCATACCAAATTTAACTGGTAAAATCTACAAAAAAATGTTTTTTAATGCAAATACACAAAGGCTATATTTTTTAATACATGTTTATGATTTTTTAGTATTATTATACTTGTAAAATAAATACTTTTAAATATCTCATATCAACCAATTATATGTTTATTGATACATCTTCTTATATTTAATTTAGATTTGTAAATATACTCTAGCTTTAAATTTATTCTTAATTTCTAATTTTATTTTAATTATATCTATAATTTAAAAAAATAATAATTTGAAAATATTTCATCAAACAACTTTTTATAAAATCATTTCTAATTTTATTTTAATTATATCTATAATTTAAAAAATAATTGTTTGAAAATATTTCATCAAACAACTTTTCATAAAATCATATTCTAATACTAGTTAATTTGATCCCCACTCATGCATTAAATAAAATAAAAGCATGGATTAAGAAAAGAATCAAACTCCATATTGCATTGACATCTTGTCATACTTTTTGGTGTCACTTGAAGTGTGTGTCATACTTTTCGGTGTCACTTAAAGTAAGCACAGAACAAAATGAGATGCAAGTGCTTCTTTCAATTATTGCTCTAAAGTCACTGTCATTATGCATAATATTTTTTTATTTAAATGACACTGGGAAATATCTTCTTCTATAAATGAGACCTCATATGCTTTCCATTTAATATTAATATTAATATCCTCCTAACACGCCTTTATATTAATACTAAAACGAAAATACTTTGCAGTACTTTTGTCTTTCCAAATATAATTTAATCACATTTTAAAAGTTAATATAAAATACTTTATTTTTATATTGCTTGGATCTAGTTTAAACAATTGAGTGAAAAAATTGTCATTTTCTTCACCGGATTTCAAATTTCATTAATATCACATGAAAATTAATTATAATTTAAATAATAATTAATTAAAAATATTAAAAAAAAATTATAATTTTTATTAATAAAATTTATGAAACAAATACAAATAATTGTAATAAAAATATTTTTAATATTATTTTTATAATAAAAATAATATAATAATATTAGTTTTATAAAAAAATTTATTAAATTTGAAAAATTATATTAATAATGATGATTAATTTTCAATTAATAATTAAATTTGACTTTACTAATTTTTTTTTCATTTTTAATAATGAAATACCTAAATTTTTAAATTTACACCTCACACAAATAAAATATCAATGTATATATAGAACACAATATAATAAAAATATATAATAACAATACATATTATAATATATAATATAATATGAGAATAATATATATTATAATATATAATATAATATAATAACAATTTCCTAATTTTGAATACTAATTTTTATGTAAAGCATACATAACACAAGTTATAAATTCTATAGCAAAGGTTATGCATAGTACAGGTTACTAATGCAACTTGCAAGTTGCATGCATAACACATTGCATAAGTTACAAATATTATAGCATATGTTGGGCAACACATTCGCAACTTACAAGTAACCAAAATTCTTTGGAAATTGGACCCTATCAAAACTTATTGCACCCTTGTTTTCTCATTATATTTGGTTTTGAGAATTCTCATTTAAATACATCCACACCTGTGTTTTTAATCTCTTCCTAATTCTTGATGATAAGAATAAACATAAGTATTGATGACCTCTCACAAGCTCTATTTTATTTCATTTTAGAAAACATTAGTAGTTTCTATCTAAAAAAGCAGATCCAAAATAATTGAGTAATATTTATTATTTCAAATTTTGAAATCCATAATTATTATTATTATTATTTTTACAACAATTATTGGTAACTATTTATAACTACTGTATCAAGGTAATTTGTTAAGCTTTTTTATTTATGTTTTTAATGGTGTTATATTCCATGTGAAATAATTTGATGATGTTATGTTAAATGCAATTTCATAATAATTGTATGTTGTGTATGGGATGCTTTTGTATTTACAACAAATACTAACAAAAACACATGACACATAATATTTAAATGACTAAAAAAAATAAAAATAAAATTCTTCATAAAAAAATCACTTGATGGATAGAAGTGCCCAGAGTGCTTCCAATATCACTTAAAATTAAGGATAATGATGTTATCATATTAATGTGGAAACTTGCATAGGTTATGCTTTTTTTGGGTGCAAAAACTATCATATCTCAATGGGTTGACTCATCACTTTTTTAAGGAAAACAAACCCACTTAAATAACAAGCTGGTGGTCCTCAATGGAACAAATTTTCACTTAAACCACTTATCTTTTGGTTTTGAGTAGACCATCTCTTAATCAATTAAAATAAATTCTTTTAAATTTGTGGATATAAATTGTKTATGAAAWTTTTAAAACATCTAATATTGTTTACAGTGGACACTTCACCCATCATCAACAATCATATCATGATGTTATATAAAATACACAAAAACTGTAAAAACTTACATACTCTAACATTTAAAAACAATTTTAAATCTTCAAAACCCATAAAAACCATTTAAAATCTTCAAAACCAATTATTTTTTTCAAAACAATATTAAATCTTCAAAACCGAAAAATAGTTTCAATCTTTTATAATATCTTCAACATACTCAATATATCTTTTCTTCCATCATCATTGATAACGCTGTAATAAAATATCCAGTAAACTTAACTCGACACATGAAGTTATACTTTAGCAATTTGCAATTTTACTTTGCTATTACAGAGTCGATCAAAGTTTCCAGTGATTTGATTTTTATACTCTCTGAAACTTAATTTTTGATAATAATGTTTGCTCGAGGTACATCTGTGGGACATGAGCACGCACGCAATTTGAATTGATACATCGCTCTGGAATTCATGCAGCCATGAATCTATCAAACCAAGCTACTACCAAACCCGGCTCCATACTTTCACGTGAAACAGAACTCTGCTCTCTTGTGGGTCTGGATCTGTCGGACGAATTGGTGCTCCCCTTCATCAATAAATTACATGGTCTTGATTTCAAGGAATTCATTGGATGGAATGGAAAGTTACCAGAACTTAGCAGAGTTCCAGTTGCCATTTTATACAGCGATCGATCGAGTGCTTCTAGATCCATCCTGATCATATTTATAAGTTAAAAATAAATTTGAAGATTGTAAAGTTATAGATCCACCCTACCAAAAACCTAACATATATATTTCAGTGTTATTTGTCCTTATAATTGGTGACGTATCCACAAAAATCGTTGGATCTCCAAAAAATATCAAACATCATTATAACATATTGATGATAAGTAATCAGTAATCATCGTTATTGTATGGAAAAGTTGCGGAATTGCAGGCCAATTTCAGTACAATCAGCATCTCACTACTCTGGTTGAAAAACAAATCCATTGAACATACTTGGTTACCATTCTGTAGGAAAACCGTATCCATCAAAATCTTGTCATTGTGACTGAAATATTAAAGTAACTAAAGAATTACTTTTTATATGATATCAAGATGTTTTTTTCATATCATAATAAAGGTGCTACGTGGAGAGGCAATGTGCTCCTCCTTGTGGAGAGAGCAGGTCGTGTGCTTGAGCTTATATTATGTTTGGACCAGCACTGGGTTCATCATCACTTAACTTACCCGATTTCCTTCTTAACTAATGTCGCTACAAGTACATTTGATTATGTCAAGAGCATCCTTGAATGGATGAGTGATTTAATAGCGAAATCCTTTGAAACACACTCGTGGCAATGCTTTCCAACTGAATTTGCCAATGGGTGTGCTCCAAAGTGAGAGGTGAAGATACCAGGCCAGGTGATAATTTTAGGTGAGCTATGAAGACGATGTGATAGATGACACATTTGCAAAATTATCAAATTTTAGGTGAGCTATGAAGACGATGTGATAGATGACACATTTGCAAAATTATCAAATATAAAGTACTGTCCAAATAATGAAAGCTTGAAGAGAGTTGATGTGAGAGGTACATTGCAGATTTCAAGAATGATCCTTGATGTGACTTTTGAGTGTATGTTATAAGTGCACATTATTCAAGGACACTAGACTTGCAGTTAGTAATTTGCAAAAAAAACAACATTAGCCACCTCAAGAGAACTCAAGGAATGCAAGCAAGAGCGACGAGGAGTTCTTCTCTATCTCAGCTTTCTCAAGAGGATCGAAAGCAAGATTGAGCATGATTGCAGACTAAGGTTAGCAACACATGAAAATGAAGATGTTCATCCTTCCGACTTTAGAGGGAGTCAAACTATTTGAGAAAAAGGAAGAGACAATACCTTCTCCCCTTCAATAGTTCATAGGGAGACAACCATTGATTCAGTTGATCCAGTTGTTCCAAGTTGATGTTCCCAGAGACATTGGATTAGGCCATAAAAGGCCTCCCTAGGCTCGACAAAGTCTACAGGAGGCAGAGGGACATGCAGATCCTCAAGGCACATTTCAAGAAAGCAAGAGACCACAGAGATTTTTGAGCTATGTTTCAACCATGAGCCACATCATTGATACTGAGCCTTCTTGTCAGGGAGAAGCAATAGGTCAATAGGTATGGCAAGATGCCATGACAGAAGAGTATGAGTCCATCATGAAAAATGATGTGTGGGATATTGTTTCGAAACCAGAAGGGAAGTCTGTAGTGACTTCCAAGTGGATCTATAAAATCAAGCATGCAACTGATGGAAGTGTCGAGAAGTACAAAGCGAGATTTGTGGCCAGAGTATTCTCATAGGTGGAGGGAATTGATTATGAGGAGAAATTTTCTCGTAGTCTGATACACTTACATTCGCACTATCATCACACTAGCTGCATCCATGGGTTGGAAACTACATCAGATGGATGTAAAGACAACCTTTCTCAATGGTGAGATTGAGGAAGAAGTTTACTTCGAGAAACCAAATGGATTCATGATACATGACTGAGACAGACTCACTGGATAGGAGTGAAGCATGTACTAAGATATCTATGAGGCACAGTTGGATATGACCTGAGATATGCCTCCAGTGTAGACATGAGATTGCAGGGATATGTCGATGCAGATTGGGTAGGGAGCGCAGTGGACTGGAAGAGCACATCCAATTGTTGTTTTACCTTGGGATCTGCCATGGTTCCCTAATGCAACAGAAAAAAAAGCTCTCTGGCCTTGAGTACCGCAAAATCAGAGTATATAGCCTTGAGTGTGGCAATTCACGAAGCTGTGTGGCTTCACAATCTTCTGACAGATTTATTTGATCATGATATTGATCCTACCATTATTCATTGTGATGACCAGAGATGTGTGAAGCTCTCTGAGAACCCTACGTTTCATGATAGATCGAAACACATTGAGATAAAATATCATTATATCAGAGACATGGTGCAGAGGAAAGAAATACACGTGCAATACCTTTCTACCCATGAGCAGATTACATATATCTTCACCAAACCATTTTCCAAAACGAAGTTTGAGTAATTTCGTGAGAGACTTGGCCTTGTGAAGAATACCTCCCTAGCCGAGAGGGAGTGTTGATGATTATTGCCAAGACGAAGTTCGAGTACTTCCGTGAGAGACTTGGCATGGTGAAGAATACCTCCCTAGCTGAGAGGGAGTGTTGATGATTATAGCCAAAACGAAGTTTGAGTACTTCAGTGAGAGACTTGGTCTGGTGGAGAATGTCTTCCTAGCTGAGAGGGAGTGTTGATGATTACAGTTGGGTGAGACATCCTCTAGGACACTGACTGAGTGAGTTGGCCTATGAGGAAGCCCATGAGTTGGGTGTGCCCATGAGATGGGTATGTTGTTCCTCTCTGAGACAGAGATGGAACGTTGTGTGCCCCTGTGTGGGGTGATGAAGCCCATGAGTTGGGTGTGCCCATAAGATGCGTGTGTGGTTCCTCTCTGAGATGGAGATGGAACATTGTGTGCCCTTGTGTGGGGTGAGGAAGTCCATGAGTTGGGTGTGTCTTTCTCTCTGAGACGAATATGAAATGATGTATTGTTCTCCTCTATGTAGAGAGTTGAGATGATGTGGTACTCCAGATGATTCTCCTATGAGACACGATGAGAGAGATATGTTAACTAGGACGTCACTGTGGATGAGCACAAGTGGACGTGATCCTAGTGGTTGAGCACTAGTGAGTGTGTGTCCATATGTTTCTCTTGTGAGATGCAGTGAGATAGAGATCTGTTGACTTGGACGTCCATGTGGCTGAGAACTAGTGGGTGTATGAGATCCATTGCTATATTGTCTAAGAGTCAGACTTACATGTAACCCTAATTGTGATGTAAAGGGTACAGGTCGACCCCACCATAAAGTAAAATCTGATGATGATGATGATGATAAGAATAAACATGGGTAATTTGATGATGTTATGTTAAATGCAATTTCATAATAGTTATATGTTGTGTCTAGGATGCTTTTGTATTTACAACAAATATGAACAAAATCAAGTATGACACATAACATTTAAATAACTAGAAAAAATAAAAATAAACCTAGTCATAAAGAAATCTCTTGAAGGGTAGGAGTGTCCATCAAATTTATACCTTACTTCCAATATCACCTAAACTTAAGGATAATAATGTTATCATATTAATGTGAAAACTTGCACAGCTTTTTTTTTTGGTGCAAAAACTATCATATCTTAATGAGTTGACTCATCAATTTTTTAAGGAAAACAAAGCCACCTAAATAACAAGTTGGTGGTTGAACAAATTTTCACTTAAACCATGTACCCAAGTACCTTTGGGTTTTGAGTAGACCATTTCTTAATCAATTAAAAGGGATTCTTTTAGATTTCTGAAATTTAAAAACATGGTTAAAAACTATAAAACTTACATACTTTAACATTTAAAAACAATTTTAAATCTTCAAAACTAATAAAAACCATTTAAAATCTTAAAAACCAAAAAAATTTCAAAACAATTTTAAATCTTCAAAACCCAAAAATAGTTTAAATCTCTTATAATATCTTCAATATACTCAATATATCATTGACAACGCTGTAATAAAATATCCAGTAAACTTAACTCGATACTTGAAGTTATACTTTAGCAATTTGCAATTTTACTTGGCTATTAGAGAGTCGATCAAAGTTTCCAATGATTTGATTTCTATACTTTCTAAAACTTAATTTTTGATAATTACATCTGTGTGACATGAGCACGCAATCGCAATTTGAATTGATACATCGCTCTGGAATTCATGTAGCCATGAATCTATCAAACCAAGCTACTACCAAACCAGTACTGCTAAAATGTCGGGTTCAACTAAATACATGAGAAATTACACAGAAACTAGAACTTACAACACTGGAAAACGAGTAGACCTGAGCAGTATATAATATAAAGTTTAATGTAGCTACGGATCATGGCCTTCTGTCTCCCACAGAAAACAAGCATACATCCCTACAAGTTCAACTGCCTCTACTTCTCCAGGAAGAATATCGCTCATCATATTCTCCAGAGAAGACCAGTCATGATCAGGCAGCTGGGAATTTGAGTCCTTTTCCTCAAAAACGGGTTTGCAGCCACGGTGGGTGCACTCCAGTAATATTCCAGCCGATGTTACGAACTTCTGAAATAATCTCATTACAGGGAACTGCTCATCAGAAGATCGACCCGGCTCCATACTTCCACGTGAAACAGAACTCTGCTCTCTTGTGGGTCTGGATCTGTCGGACCAATTGGTGCTCCCCTTCATCAAGAAATTACATGGTCTTGATTTCAAGGAATTCATTGGATGGAATGGAAAGTTACCAGAACTTAGCAGAGTTCCGGTTACCATTTTATATAGCGATCGATCGAGTGCCTATAGATCCATCCTGATCATATTTATAAGTTAAAAATAAATTTTAAGATTTTAAAGTTATAGATCCACCCTACCAAAAATTATATATTTCAGTGTTATTTGTCCTTATTATTGGTGACGTATCCACTAAAATCATTGGATCTCCAAAAAAATTTGAAACATCATTATAACATATTGATCATCATTATTGTACGGAAAAGTTGCGGAATTGCAGGCCAATTTCAGTACAATCAGCATCTCACTACTCTGGTTGAACAACAGCTCCATTGAACATACTTGGTTGCCATTCTGTACAGGAAAACCGTATCCATCAAAATCTTGTCATTATCACTGAAATATTAAAGTAACTCATTTGGATTTGTTTGGTTACCTATGGTGATGAATTGTGAATATTGCCCACGCAGGAGATGAATTTCTTATTTCCAAAATATCCAGAAGATACCATGAATGAACGGCTGAATACGACATGAGCGGAGAACATTGTTTTGTTTGTGCTGTTCAAATGCATGCGGCAGCGTTTAGTTTATAGGATTAGGCCCTACGCTGCATGACGACTGTGACGCCCTGTCGTCTTTATCCCCAAGGTGTAAAGTCTTGTCTTACATCTCATTTTATACCAAAAAAAATTGAAATGACGTCCCGAGTTGCCTTGATTGTGGCAGGGATGGAATCCGATGGGGCAATTTGCCTATTGTTAAAAATTTCGTAGGCTAGGCTAAAATAAATGAAAATTTTTTCGGGGATATTTGTTTGAAATAAGTTGAGAAATTGTTTTTTTTTTTTTTTAAATAAAAAAGTGGTACCTGCTATATTAGATTAACAAAAACTTTGACAAAATATACCGTGGTATCGATCTGATGTCACCAAAAATGCTGCCGATTACCGGAAACCAGCATAGGTGGAGAGCAAATAGCAGTAGCATGATAAAACATGAAGTAAAGTGGCATCTGTCTTGCCTGGATGAAACCAGGACAGATGTTAATAGTCCAAATCCACATAAAACAATAACATAATAAAACTAGGAACCAAGAGAGCATAAAAACCTAGGTGTCTCATGACCTGTCGTCCTCGCCAGTCTTCCACGTGGACCCCATCGGGATGGCAAATGCCTGCGCGCAGAGGGGGCACTTCCGCTGAGCTGGAGCATTGGAATATGCATCGAGGAGCAAGTCCAAGCACTAGCCCATGATAAGGGCCCGATGCTCCAGGTCAGACATGTGGCCACGAAGGTCAAACACTAGAGCCAGGTGCTCTGCTCGGAGGAGAGAGCCATGCAAACTACCACCCACGTCGCTGAAGGGAGCATTCCTCGAGTCCACCGCCGCTCCAAAACCAGCGTCGAACACCCTCTGCTCCGCATCAACCTCTGCACCCATTGTTTCTACTTCATTCACCTACATGTCGTGGTTGTTGGGATTGTCGTCGCCTGGCCAGGGGATTTCTTCAACAATGCAGCCAGGGGTATCGTCTTCCTGTGCTAGAATAGGTCTGCATTCCTCCCGGTGGGGCGCCTCCATGGCGCGGGGCTTCATTGCAATCGACAGGTCCTCCATGAACGGGTCTTCCACCACGACACAGGTGGGAAACTCCTCCTCAGTACCAGCCTCCTGCCTGTCACCCGTAGTATTTGCCTCGACATCACGAATACAACCAGCTCCTGGCTCAGCAATGGTGGCGAGAAGCGCCAATTTCTCAGCCCGAGCTTTCTTCCAAAGTATGGAGGTCGCCAGAGCCAAAGCGCGTTCCAATTGTTGTTTCCGTCGTCGTTGCGCCTTATGGGCATTCCAGGCCGCACCACAACGAGGCTTGCCTCTCTTTCTAGCCATGGTGAAAGAACAAAGCGGTTGCAGGGATAGGCAGATGAGCCAGGACGAGAGCGGTTGCAGGTGCAGAGCACAAGCTGGCCGACTCTGTCTCGGCACGCACAGAGACAAAATACTCGGACAATCCTTACCAAAATTCAACAAAAATGCAAAGAGCCAGGGCGAGAGGAGTGCTAGACTGCACCAGAGCATCCAAGCGAAAATCAGAGCCGAGGCAGGAACAGTCCCGCTCTGTCCAGGGAAGTAGGAAATCAAATAACCAGAAGCCGAGGTCACCTGTCCTCATTTAACCCCTTCCATCCCGAGTGCGTTGTGGGCGTAAATGGTCGTGCGAGGGAGGAGTCCCTCCGTCGTATGACTGCAGCTATGGCTGTCCCCCATCGTTAATGCAGACTTGTGGGTGGCGGCCATCGACATTTATGCCCAGGCTGAGTGCTAATCCACCTGTCGCCGTAGAGCTACATGTCACCCCATCCGAGGCTGGAATCAGTTGAGAAATTGTTGGATTTGTAGATTTAAGTGATTATTTTTGGATTAGTAGATTTAAGTGATTATTTTTATAAAATCTGATTGTCCTGAGAGTTTTTCCGCATGCCTAATTCATTTCTACATTCAAAAATTAATTCTGTATAACAAAAAATAGTGATTTGTGTAAATTTATATCGTCGGATTCCGACGATATAAATCATTTCATAGAACAACTAGCCAACACCGTTAGTTATGGGACAATTTGCCTTTAAATACTGTTAAAAATTCTCTATAATTATCATTATTCTTCCTTAAAATATAATTGTCATTATTCTTCCTTAAAGTGTTAATACACTAATCAAAACTGTGAAATTTGATTGCATGTTTTATTTTCAAATTTCAACTATTAGTGATCTCAACTTTATTTTCAAATTCCAACTCTTAGTGATATCAAGTGGACTAGGTTTTAATTAGAATGTTTTGCTTAATTAAATATGTTTTATAGATTGTTTTGGTTAGGAAGTAATTAAACTTGATGTGTTCTATTTGTACATTTTACACTAGATATTATCTAGGAATGGCAATTCACAATTCTTTAAAATGATTTGTTTGTGATTAGTAAGTGTGTAAATTTTCATTTTTGTCAAAAGTTTTTAGGTCTTGAGCTTTTACTCCTTTCACTAAGGGGAAGATGAATTCTTAACTAATCAAAACATTTTTAAGTCTTACTCAATAAGTAAAAATCAGTTTCAACCAAGAAAGTATCTGCATAAAAGTTAATATCTCTTGTAATCATTCTTGAAACTACCCCAAAATCATTTGATTTGTAATAGTTAATATTAATCCCATAAGTAATAGCATATACTACCCCAATGTCCATTATTTTTCATAAATATGCCATATTTCATTGTTTTCAAAATATTAAAATAATAAATCAATCATTTAATTTTAATGTAATCTTTTATAAATATAACAATATTCTTTGTACATTTCTCATTCAATTTTCCTTCATAATGAATTATTTTATATCAATATATTAATTTCTTTTGTTTGACAAGTGAGAAAGTATAGTATTTTAGGCTTTATATATGATGTTAATCGCTAAATGTTGTAGATGTAACAGACCCGACCCCCTAAGTACCTTTTTAAGGGATGGGGTATTAAATTTTCGCTTCTCTTAACAACCTTAAATCTTCTCTATCACAACTCCCTCAAGAGCTTTCCAAGATCGGTAATCTCCCTTAGAATATATCTCTGAAACGAAAGCTATGACCTTCCAAAGTTTTTGGGTTTACATAGGAAACATCTCTCTTGCTACCATGTAGCATCCACGTGATGTGTCATTGTCCCTGTCGACTGACATAGTGACACCGTGGTCCTGATGCGACACTAGCCTAACTTTTCATGGTGGAATTTTAGTCAACATAGGCCTACAACCATTGTCACTCAAACCTTCTTCCGACGCACCCTCATGGGTGGAAGACTCATAATTATGTAGCTTATTTTCATAAGTTCGTTTGAAAGGTCCCAACACTTAGCCATTTTTACATCTATGCGGGCTCACGGACTCACAAAATCACAGACTCATGAATGCTTAATCCTTCCCTTCATAAGTCCATCTGAAAAGTCTCAACACGTAGCCACTTTTCCATCTACGTGGACTCATGGACGTACAATTCTGTACCTCCTCTTCATAAGTTTGTCTAAAAAACCTAAACACTTAGTCATTTTTCCACCTACGCGAGCTCACGGACTCGTGGACTCATGAATTCATAATTATTCCCTTCATAAGTTTGTCTAAAGGGTCTCAACACTTAGCCATTTTTGCATCTACGCAGACTCGCATATGTACAACTTTGTACTTCCTCTTCATAAGTTCGTCCGAAAATTCTCTAAACTTAATCATTTTTCCACCTACATGGGCTCGTAGACTCAGTCATCTCACCTTTCTTAAACTCAAAATGGAACCAATCCTTATTAGCTCGACTAATTATAGGTCTCCATATGGCTTCCTAGTACACGCATGCCCGTGACATCAACATAATGTTAGCATGATGTCATACCTCTTTTAGTCAATGTCTAAGGACTTCCACGCCGATCAATGACTGAGATCACATCACAGATGTACTACGATCAATGGTTGAGATCTCTCAAAATTTTGGTCTGATGTCCAAGGATAAAGCAGAGGTCTAAGACATAGTTCACCCAAGGGGCCTGCGCTATGGCCCATTGAAAAATTCCTGTTGACATTCACAGGATGACACCTATCAACTTCTCGATACGTCGGCGTTCTGGGTCAGCATGGTACCTCATGTCAATGTTACCTCTCCTTCAAATATTTCTTAAATGAGACCCCAATGATCTATAAGAGATGTTAATCCCCGATTAACGGTCCATATTAACTCGCGTACATTCTCCACAGGCATGGTAATCTTCCCCGATGGAGGGTCTGGATCTATTCGCTCCATCGATCCAACCACTATGATTCCTTCGAGCTCAAAACATGGTTTGTCTTCTGATTAAATATCTATACAATTCACATATTTTTCTTTGGGCTCATTCCCTTATCCACATCAAGAACAAGCTTGTCATCTAGCACTCGAATGAGGGCTCAAGGTCCTGTAACCCCACCAATTTATCAAAGGGGGAAGAACATATAGTTTACGATCTTCTCTAGCCTCTCATACATATCATGGCCAACAATTCCCTTTTGACTATGAAGGTGATTTTTATCACCTTCTTGGGATCAGTACCTTACATTCGACTATTAACTTATAATCCTAATTTCCATTCACATGTTTCGCATCACAACGATGGATATGTGTGTGTGTGTGTGTAGCACACGTGAACCATAAGATAAATTTCATTCTTTTTATCACAAAACATTACAGAACGGTTATATTTAGTTGTGCAGGGCATGCACCATTCTATCCATCCTACCATCACTCAAATGCAAGAGTTTTCCAATATGATAAGCATCATTACTATAAATCAAGTATGTATATTTATAGCACAGGTACATGAATTCAATCATGAATTTCAGTTTAATTATACACAGTCTGTGAAATACTTATCTATTACAATTGATAGCTGATCAACTCATTGTGGGTGTTCTCCTTTCCACCCAACCATAGGCTCAGATGCATTCACTTTTAGCATTCTGGCCACCCCCGTGCCAAGCCATGATATCACTGGGGAATCTCTCTGGGGAATCTCTCTCAGGTTCTTGGTAATATTTGAAGGTTACTCTCCTTCACTCTACTCTAGGTAGAGATTTTCCTTACACCTACCTATCCCAGGCCCCTTCGAGGTTTATCATATGCCTTCCCAACATCAAGCTCGTGACCTCCTTAGCTCAGTTCAGGTTTCCGGTCTTCTATGATCCAGCTCCCCCTGAAAATATTCTACGGGTTCTTTGATCCTTATTGCACGCACTCATGCATTACTTTCCACGAATCTCTTCCTCTAAGGCTCAACTCCCCCAGTTCCCCCTCTCCTATGCTTTTTCTTGCACACATGACTTAGGCAGGTTTTCAACCTGTCCTTTTGTTTCTTCTGTCAAAAGGCAACTCGTGGGTCAATCCCGGGGACCCGTGGTGATATTTCCTACTATCCTCTAGCTGACCGCTTCCTATCCTTTCTGACAACCCTCCATACTTCCATTCATTGGGGTGGTTGGTTTCTCATCTACCATCCCCTCCTCATTAAATGAATTTTCTTGTTATCCAGGCTAAGGGAAAATAATATGAATGTTTGCAATTAATATTTCCGCAAGGTGGCTTGGGGTCCTTTAACTTAATAGAACCTCCCCTCATTCCTCTAGTGATATCATAAACAATACTTTAAGGATTCACCCATCAATCAACTATCGGTGTTTACAATTAAACAATAATACATTTACAATATTTGAAATCCATTGCATGGAAATCATAAATTACCCTTAATTGCAGGTTGGAGGAAACATAAATGTTATAGTAGATATCATATGATTCTTTCTTTCATAATTCAAATTATAATTAAATAGGAGAAATAGATATTTAGTGTACACTGTTTTGGGATGATGAAATTGTCATTCAAAAACTAAAGACATGTGGTAGGGGTGGAATCTTGTCCTTTATGGATTAAAATATATTATTACAAATAACCAAGTTTTATTTATATATAATGATTTAATTTCATGTTCAGATCGTGAAGGACTAAACTCATAACCTTAAATATTGTAAAAAAAATTAAGTGAAATGTTAAGTTTTATTTATATATATATATATATATATATATATATATAAAAGATGTAATTTTATATTATAATAATAGAGATTTCAACTTAAACCTCACCCAAATAATCCTAACCAATTACCAAATATTTTAAATTAAAAAAAAAACAATAAAAAAAACATTTGTTTTCACCATCTCCTCATCACATCATAAGGATGTTTGGCTTCACCATATCTTCCATATTCTCTGATACGCCCTAAGAGAACGACGCAGTGACTGTAACAATTATTTCTATTTAAATAACACACTTCAGTGACTATAGACACAATAACACTATTTTGTTCTTTTCACTTGTTCTTTTTCTCGAAGGTAATATAGACTACACTTATGATGCATAATGTTGGCAATGTATAATTTTTGTAAAAAAATCATAAATGTGGCCAATGCAGTTTTGAAAGGATATTGGGTCTTTGAGAGAGGTATTTTGGTGTAAAAAAAATCATAAATGTGGACAATGCACTTTGAAAGGATATTGGGTTTTTGGAAAAGTATTTTGGTGTTTGATAAATGAAGTTGGATTGTGACACCAAATTGATCTTAAGTTCATATCACTTGGGAAAATAAAAAATAATTTGACTTCTTTAGCAAAATTTGGCTTTTAAAGACAAATTAGGCCCTGGGCCTTTTTGGTGGGTCTTTTATCAATTCTATCAAAATATTTGTTGGCCCCAAGGCCAATCTCCACTTCACAAGCTAAGCGCACCTACCAATACCATACACACATAAGACAAGATCGAGCGCCCAAGCGCCAGGCATCAAGACACATGGACGAGGAGCTCACAACGGGGCCCATTCATCGGTCAGTTTTAACAACAAACTATAGACTCTCCGGAGCAATGTGGGATATTTCCCATATGCGAATAAAAAACGCAGCATCAAACATCGACAAAAACACAAAGCTATGCATCAACAACGTTTGCATCCATCGGTCAGTTTTAACAACAAACTATAGACTCTCCGGAGCAATGTGGGATATTTCCCATATGCGAATAAAAAACGCAGCATCAAACATCGACATCATCGAATGGAACCATCTGTCCAAGCGTCGATCCAGCACCGAATACAACCATTCCACATGCCAGCGCTGATGACCAAGCACTATGGCCACAAGGCAAGAGGAGAAAATTCGTATTGAAAACGCGAGGGTGTATGCTCCATGATCTGGGATGTACATATGTCAAGCTCTCTTTGAGTTTATTTGCTAGATGTTAATATTTAGAAAATCGCCAGAGATATGACAACTGCCCATTCGAAGCTTCTGTGTGCCCAACTGACGAGAAAATACAGAGGGACGACGATGGTCGGTTGAAGATAAGTTGGCGCCAAATCGAATAACAGGAGGAGGTCTATCTTGGTTGGTTCGGGAAGCAAGCTTCATAAATGAAACTAGCGGGGATCATCTTTTAGGAGCACTTGTGATTGGGAT
Source organism: Picea engelmannii (assembly GCA_009831015.1). Classification (NCBI taxonomy): domain Eukaryota; kingdom Viridiplantae; phylum Streptophyta; class Pinopsida; order Pinales; family Pinaceae; genus Picea; species Picea engelmannii. The sequence goes on along the minus strand of ML787514.1, from coordinate 338,026 downwards.
TCACCAACTTGGGCTTTCTGGTTGGCAGCAGAATGAATGTTTAGTTGTTGAAAATGAGCTGCAGTGTTAGTAGGGGATTGTTTAGTTGTTGAAAATGAGCTGCAGTGTTAGTAGGGGATCGCTTATATATTGCTAATGTGGGAAACTCAGGGATATTTCYGACCTTTATGTGAAAGTGAAATAGAGAAAATAGCAAATATGATGAGACAAGATGAACATGGGACGTGCGACTGAGATGGATTTTGCAAATCATTTGAACCTAAGTTAGATGCTTATCAAGTTAATCAAATCCTTAAAATGAAGTCTGCTCTTGACATGGCACAAGACTTGCCACAAACTTTGGTTCAAGTTCCATATTTACTTCAGTTGCAGTCTCTTGTTGATCGCCTCAAGAATGTTGGTGAGGTGCTTGATGTTGAAATTACTCAACATGTAGACTTCCATTTGCAAGTATGTACAACTTTTGTCATAGTTGGCTCAGAGCATAGTAGGCTAAAGGTCGTTGGTGTTCGAGTAAATTATCCTTTGGATGAATCTATCAGCTCTTCAGCTCAGCTTGAAAGAGCACTTCAAAGAGGAGAAGCTTCTTTTGTGCAAGTCAACATATTTGGGGAAAAATAGTTTTTTTTTTGTCTTATTATTGAATGTCTTGGAAAAACTTACAGTGGATCCTAATTTGGCACTTAACTTTTTTTGCTGGATGAAAATGAAAATTGGATTCAAGCATGATGGACATTCTTACACCACTATGATTGGTATCTAGGGGTCTGCCAAGTAATTTGGGAAGTAGGGTGCAAACCTGATCGAGTTACCTGATGACTTGGGGAAGTTCATCTCTTTAAAATGTTAATTTTATTGGCATGTCTAGGTTTGAAAGAGCTTCCAACATCTATTGGAAAACTTGAGAAGATGGAATATCTAGACATTTCACTATGTAAGTGCTTAAAAGAAATTCCAGAGGAAATAGGGAAACTAAGGAAACCTGAGGAGCTAAACATAAGCAAGTGTTCTCGTTTGAAGAAGCTGCCTAAATCAATTGGACTGAGATCTCTATAACATGTTATCTGTGATGAGCATATTGGAAAACAGTGGATACTTAGAACATGTTGCAGAGCATCTCCAGATTAGCCAATTGGTGTTGAATCCTTTCCAGCATTTCCAAGCAGAAAATGGAAGATTGTTTCTAAAATTCAAACACAAAATCAACAAACAAACATGATTTGAGCATGCATTATCTATCCTCGTTCTAATTACAAGCAGCATAATTGAGTATTTTCAGGTAGCAAATGCACAAGTGGGAGAGGATCCTTCATCGATCAGTTCCATATTTAATGGCATTAGTTGAGTACATAAGAGATATTTTTGGTAAACAAATCCAAATCTCCAACCATGAGTTGTTCAAAGAAAAACCAACCTCACAAGGCATGAAGACAATGAATGTACATAACACTTGGCAACGAATCAAGTAAGAAGGATTCTTGAAAACAAAACCTCACAAGGCATGAAGACAATGAATGTACATAACACTTGGCAACGAATCAAGTAAGAAGGATTCTTGAAAACAAAAGGTGGGAAACTTACCCAATAAACAAGTGGAAACAAAGGATCAACATCAAGATCAACTGGAAGTTGAGTAATCATTTCCATATACCCATATTTCTAGGCATTAGAGTATTAACATCAGATATTTCTTCCAGATTTTGAGCATTCAAGATGAAGATAAGGTGGCAAAGTATCTCAAATTTCCAGGAGCATAATCAACATCTTCAGTCAAGGGATTCCAAAGAGCACAAGTACCAAATCTGTTAGAATTTGGCGCCAACAACATCCAACAACCTCAGCCATTCAAGATCTTTTGGCAATCAATTCAAAGTTTAGTTTTATTTTAATATATTTTTGTAACTATTACCTAGAAATGAGGAGGTCATCTATAGGTGTCAAGCAGTCTAGTAACTACTTTATTTATATTTTTAGAAAATTCTAAGTAGCTCAAACTCTTGATCAGAAGTTTTTTAAAGGATATATATTCAGATGCAAAAAAACAAGCAAAAAAACAATGAGTGGGGGGACATCGTGAGAGCCTTTTTTGGCTGGGTTTGTAATGTTAATTTCTTTCAGTAATATTTGACAGAAACACAGAGATTCTAAACCTCGTGTGTTAAATCATGTATTTCCTGTGCTTTGATGTTCTATCAACCTTTTTCTCCTTGTCATTAATTCATTTAGGTTGTAGAAGTCACAGTTCATTACAACCTCTGCAGTGACTGAATGTAAAAACATTTATTTGATTGTGGCTTTTCCTCTGTTTTGTTGTGAGCAAAACAAGACCCATGCTCAGATATATTTGATTAATTTTTGAAGATTAAACGCAACCTAAGTGAGTTTTGTGTTATTTCTTATACTGAAGGGAAGACCAGCTTTATCCTTGTTATATACCTTGCTTTTTGTTTCAGTTTTGTTTATCTCACTTCTTCTATCTATCCTCATGACTTTAAAAGGATTTAGCAGTCAAGGTCATGCCTCTTTATTTTTTATTTTTAATGATTGAAATTCTCGTTTAGACCTATTTCTAGAAGCCTCTGAAAAAATGACGAATCAACAATTATTCTTTCTTCAAAATGTGATAAGGCTTGGCTCTATTACAACCTAGAGTCAACTCTTGCGACAAATTTTTTTGGTGTCGTTGCCGAGGACAGTTTCAATGGTCTCTATCTTCCCTAGGGTATGAGAAAAACTTAGATATATTCCTTGATGGTGGACAAGAGATAGGCATTCAATTGGCTGTGATCATTCACCTGGTGATTCCTTGGTTCGAAGACTCCACATGATTCATTGGCGACTCTGCTGGTTTCAAGATGTCAAGTTCTTTCACTACTCAGATTGTTGTGAGGTTTTCTCCTTTGGATTTTACAAATGTTGTTGTATTTCCAAATGTTGTTCATGTTATGGAAAGTTGGGTAGATTATCTTCCTAAATTCAAATAAGATGTAAATGATAATCATGCTTAGCATTTGTTTGAATTTCATAAGCTCATACATCAACTAAATATTCATCATGAAGATGTTTTGATGAAACTGTTCATGTTTAGTCTGGGAGGAGATGCTCATCATTGATACAAGTCTCTTCCTCTTTCCATCATCTCATCGTTAAAAGAATTTTATGTTGCCTTTAATAAATATTGCAAAATAATATATCCACCAGAGCTCATTTTAGAAACTCTCTGCAATATAACATTCTCACAACAAGTCGATCAAGATGATCATCATGGAAAAGGATTTGTTGATGAAGAATTAGGGCATAATGGCACTTGTGATATTATTCAAGATGAAGATCAAACTAATCTCCATGAAGATGAAAAGGAAATTTCAGAAGGTTTTCAAGCGGATCAAGACCAGGTTTTCTGCAACAATAAAGATGAAAATGCATTTTCTAATGAAGAGCTAGATTCAAGTTCATTCATACATGATTCTATCTTTAGTTCTTCTTTTCAAGAATATGACTTTCAAGATGATTTTGGTAATAGTAATAATACTGAAGATGGTTTGATTGAACAACGTGGTGATGAAATTGTTGATCTAGATCCTTGTGGAGATCAACAACTTATTGAAGACCACATACAATCACCATTTGTTGGCTCTGATCATGGTCCACTTGCTATTATGAAATTTTTCAAAGAAGAATCTTGTCAGTCTTATAATCAATTAGTTGCCCTGAAATATAATGAACTGTATGTTACTCAAAACCCATTTCAGGAAAAGCTTCAAGATGATTGTAATGATACCGAGGATGGGAATAGTGTACATGCATTGGACAGTGTCTCAGATGTAGCTTATGTTCTAAATGTTAATGAAGATCAGATTTGTTGCAGCAATGAAGAAAAATAAGATATTATTGCAAGCGAAAATGGAGAAGTACCTATGGAAAGTTTTGAAATGAATGCATCTGAAAGTTTGCAGGATTGTGAAGCTTCTTTTGATTTCGATTCTTTTGAAGATACATTTGAAATCGTCTCAGATGTATGTTTTGTTCTAAATGAATATCAACCAATCTTTGATGAGTACTTAGATGAAGAAGAACATATTTATTTTTCACCATGCATGGAAACTTACAACAATTTTCCCCCAATATTTGATGAATATGATGAAAGTGGTCCTGAAGTTGATGAGCAACAAGAAGCTTTTGTTCAGTAGGAAACCAACTAGTAGCATCATGGAAACAATCAACTTGTGTATGACAACTATGAAGAAGATTCTTGTACAGTGGGTGAAGGAGATAGGGAAGAATTATTGGACCAGTTGATCTCATTTTCTTGTTTACCAACTGTTGAACAACAAATACAGGAAACCAATGAGTTTCAATGTGACATTCTAAAATCAAGATCTGCTTCAAACGTTAAATGAAAAGTGGTCAGCAACATCAATCCCAAAGAAGAAAGCGTGCAGAGGGATTTCAAGCAGCTTGGTCAGCAGGAAGAGGTATCGGTTGACTTTGAAAATTCTTTATCTTTTCATGATTCAATGGCTGTTTGGTTGGAGTATTTTCTTCAAGAGGTCCAAAATGTTGCAGTATTTTGTGTGCAACCAAACGTCAGCAGTAAGCCCAGACTACCTATTCATTCTTTGCTGCAAAAAATTTATAATTTTTTCATTCCTTCTTCTAGCAGGAAGCAAGGTATGTTAAGCAATCCACTATTTGCATGGCTCCATTGGAAATTTCATATTACTTGATCAATGGAGTTTCACTAGATTAGTGTAGGGCCAATGTATATAAATAAATTGTCCAAATCAACATTTTCATTTCAGCCTTCTAGTTCAGCGTTTTATTTTATTTTAGTAGTTCGCTTCTTAGTTTGGCATCTAGTTTGGTTCAGTTTCTAGGCATGATGACTCCATAGCCCAATGGAGGCACTTGTGCAAAAACCTTTTCAATTGCAAATATTGGGGTTTTGAAAATATTGAATACCAATTCCTGTAAGGCATCAAATGATAGTTCTTTGAAGAGTCAAATGAGGTAGCAAAAACTGTGTCAAAATTGATTATGTTCAAAAGTCAAAAGCACAATATTCTCTGCCTCTTTATACAAGAATCTCAGATAGAAATCAGCTAGTGTTTGATTGTTGCTATCCAAGCTTGGGGAAAGCTCTTTAGGAATTTGTAAAGAACAAGTTTCCTTTGAAAGTTTTGAAGGAAATGAAGGTATCCAGAAAGCATATGATGACTATGAAGCCAAATCACAAGAATGCAACAAAGCAAACATAGCGGCTTGCATGCAAGATGCATTGTTTCCAGTAAAGGACATGAGGGACAATCTAATCTTTAGTTCGAACAACAAAAAGAGGTATTCATCCCTGACCTTTTTGATCCTATAGAAGCTTATATGGAAGAATTTCTTAGCCTGAACTCTCAGTTATATTTCCATAGTGAAAAACAGATTCATCACCAGTTGCCTTTGCCTTTACACCATCTAAGTTTCATTTTTTTCAAGCACTGTCAAAAATCCAAATTATGTGAGACAACCTTATTGGCTCTATTGGAAATTTGAGGTTACTTGATTCA
>ML787514.1:308081-331382 GCA_009831015.1 Picea engelmannii | reverse complement strand
AGGACCATAATCAACATATTCAGTCAAGGGATTCCAAAGAGCACAAGTACCAAATCTGTTAGGATTTGACACCAACAACATCCAACAACCTCAACCATTCGAGATATTTTGGCAATCAATTCAAAGTTTAGTTTTATTTTAATGTCTTTTTGTAACTATTACCTAGAAATGAGGAGGTCATCTATAGGTGTCAAGCAGTCTGGTAACTACTTTCTATTTTTAGAAAATTCTAAAGAGCTCAACTTTCTATTTTTAGAAAATTCTAAAGAGCTCAAACTCTTGAGCATAAGTTTTGTAAAGGATATATATTCACATGCAAAAAAAACAATGAGTGCGGGGGACATCCTAAGAGCCTTTTTTGGCTGGGTTTGTAATACTAATTTCTTTTATCAATATTTGACAGAAACATAGAGATTCTAAACCTCATGTGTTAAATCATGTATTTTCTATGCTTTGATGTTCTATCAACCTTTTTCTCCTTGTCATTAATTCATTTAGGTTGTAGCAGTCACAATTCAGTACAACCTCTGCAGTGACTGAATGTAAAATCATTTATTTGATTGTGGCTTTTCCTATGTTTTACTGTGAGAAAAACAAGACCCATGCTCAGATATATTTGCTTAATTTTTGAAGATTAAACTCAACCTAAGTGAGTTTTGTGTTATTTCTTCAACTGGAGGGAAGGCCGGATTTATCCTTGTTAGATAGCTTGCTTTTTGTTTCATTTTTGTTTATCTCACTTATTCTATCTATCCTCGTGACTTTAACAGGATTTATCATTCGAGGTCATGCCTCTTTATTTTTGATTTTTAATGATTGAAAGTCACGTTCAGACCTAGTTCTAGAAGCCTCCGAAAAATGGATCAATCGACAATTATTATTTCTTCAAAATGTGTTAAGGCTTGGCTCTATTACATCCTAGAGTCAACTCTTGTGACAACACATAACATTGAGAATATCCATTAAACTTGTTGGGACGATCTAGAGACCTATATTCCTCATCATTTAATTATCAATAAGGGTAGGTAAAATTGTGAGACATGAACAATATGTGCAGAACTAATCTTGAAATTGCCTAAGAAATCCTACTGAAAATCAAACAATAAAATGCCAAACTAATAATCATAGATCAATTCCTATGATTACAATCACTCATATTTGACCATCAAATGGGAGCGAGTCATATTGCAAGAAGTCACTTTGGGTGCTTACTCACAAATGCACTCTGTCTTGGTCAACTAAACTCTGAAATCAGAAAGGAGTATTTTTGAGTAAAAGGAAGTCTAAAAGTAAATTCAATCTATTTGACAGTGAAATGAAATATGCATTTAAGAAAACCTATAGTCTTAGTTTAATCTTCAAGCATATTCTGTGAGAATTGTTGGTATAGTGTAGTAGATGGAAGAGAATTCAATGATTTAGTTGGGTATGTGCAAGCTAATGATGGTCTCTCATGACGTGCTAGTGGCAATGCAAACCTGGAAAAAAAGAAATTTGTTAACTTGGAGGGATTATTCTGTTAAAATTTTGGTGTGCTCGTTTAACCATATATAATATCACACTATTGTCACCCAACCATAAGCACAAATTCCAGCCTTCAACACTTTAACCTTTACTTAGAATAATTTTGGTAAGCCTATTCTAGAACCAAAAGATAAAGCCTAGCCACAATACTGCTACAACAACAAGAAAACAACAATACAAAGATAGTGTGCCTTATACCAAGAGAAGCAAAAGAGAGATACCAAAAAGATTGTTTCCCTATTCCTCCAGAATTGTGCCCTCTCGAGGTGCAACTGCTACTCTCAAAACTTGCGTCGTAGTTGCCAATGCATTTCCTCCTTAGACTTGTGCATTGGCTGAGTGAGTGTGTCCAAATGAGCTAGGCACCTGCCTATTTATAATGTCTTGTCCATTTGATTGGGGCTGACTTCTCCTTCTGGATGCATCTATAACTTTATTATTATTTCTCTTGAGCTCGACTTCTCTCCTAGGGTTTTCTAACATCTGTTTAGCGGTTCTCTTACTTATGGAATATTCTATTTTAAGTCAAAGGTTACACATGGAGGTTAATACCTCCCAAAACTACCAAAAAATCAACACTCCCTCTTAGCTAGGGAGGTATTAACTAAGATGTTATTCATGTATTGGTTCCAAACACATCCATCCATATCACATGGCATGAACAATAATCACATAGTCTTGCAAATTGGTATATAGGTAGCATCACTATAGCCACACATGTTATCTCATGATCACATAGATCATATCAATAACATCACTATCATAGTCACATATTAGCCATCTATTTGGAAATCACCTCCAACACTACTCGTTGGCACTCTAGGCTAGAAACACTTCCAACACTACCGATTTTCGTTCCAACTAGTAACCTTTGATGCTATTGATCGACACTCTAACTGGGAATCACCTCCAATCACATAGGTTGGCCCTCTAGTTGGTAACCCTTCGATGCTATTGGTTGGCACTCCAACTAGTTTACACAACAATATAACATGAGTACCAGACTGTTTCACTAAAGTAGAAATATCTCAACGTACCATACTATTTCACTCGAGGAGCTATGCGTACCAGAATATTTCACTGGAGTAGAAATATCTCAACCTACCAGACTATTTCACTGAAGTAGCAATATCTCAGCATACCAGACTATTTCACTGGAGTAGCTATGCATACCAGACTATTTCACTTGAGTAGCAACATAACAACATACCAGACTATTTCATTGGAGTAACTATGCGTACCAGACTATTTTACTAGAGTATCAATATAACAACGCACCATACTATTTCACTGGAGTAACTATGCGTACCAGACTATTTCACTAGAGTACCAATATAACAACCTACCTGACTATTTCACTGGAGTAGTTATGCGTACTAGACTGTTTCACTAGAGTAGAAATATAAAAGCATACCAGACTATTTCAGTGGAGTAGCTATGCGTACCAGACTATTTCAGTGGACTAGAAATATAACATCGTACCAGACTATTTCATTGGAGTAGCTATGTGTACCAAACTATTTCATCATAATAATAATATAACAACGTACAATACTATTTCACTGGAGTAGCTATGCATACCAGAATATTTCACTAGAGTATAAATATAACAATGTACCAGACTGTTATAACCCTAATTTGCACCAGACATGCTTACCTGGAATCATGCCATCTCAGATTCCTTCTTTGCCAAAGCACTGCTGAACATCTTTTCTTAAAAGCACTTTTTATAAAGGCCCACGTGCCCTTCTCTATTACTGGACGCGTGTACATGCTCGCTGACCCAAAACAACCTGCGTGTACCTACAAAAGCACGAAAAAGGGAAAGTTGCCGACATAACACACAGCTTTGGGTGAGTTAACTAAACCTTCTGGCCATGCATAGCCAAGGGTTTGTCCAAATACCTAGATTCTTCTAGATTATAAAAGAAGGGTTAGGGGTCCCATTTGGAGGAGGAGAATCATAGTAAATAAACTATACCCAATTGTGCATTCCCTTTGTCCCAACCCTTTAGCCTTCCTTGTGCAAAGAGAAAGATAGAGCAAAGAAGTTGGAGGACAATTGAAGAGGATCCCAGGACCAGGTTCGTGGAGCAGCGACTGGCTTCATCATTGTAAGTTGATTTGTTGAAGTTAATAATAAAGAAATACTTTTCCCTTCCCACCATACGAGGTTTTTATGGTTTATTGCATACTTGTTTATTGAATCTCTAACCCATTAATATATATATCAAATGCACGTGGAGTTTGTTGTTTGTTTTGTGTGAATGCAGGTCAGCCTTGGGAGGAGCGCTGCAATCAAAAAGCGATCAGGCGTGAGGAAGGATCTACATCAAGCGCCCGGAATAAGGTATGCTCACTTGATCTTCTTCTACTATGTATTTGCTTAAGAATGATGGGGATTAGGTCTGGGACGACGGTAGAAAGTAGAAATCTTTAGGTCTTTTTTGCATGCATAACTAAACCCTAAGTGATAGTCCGTAGAGGGATTTCCCACTCACAACAAAATTGGCGACTATATTGGGGAGATCTCTAGGGTTCTTGGGGATATTTTTGGGTATTTTTAAGAACTGGTTTCATTTTCCTGTTTTTAAAGTTTCTGCAAAAGTCTGAGCTAACAGAGATTCTGGTCTTCCATACCAGTTATATTTGTTTCTTTGCTTGACTGTAAGTTTTTTTTTCCAAGACCCACAGAGGTACACGCAGCCTGTATAAGGTCTAAACGTGTGTACTCGTGTCCTGAATTCTCACAGCCCACGTGTACACGCTAGCTGAGGAGGTGATAGTCGTGTGTATGATTCCAAGAAATTTCTTTTAAAGAGGCAGTCATCCTCTCCCCTGTCAGAATTAGTCATTCTCAGGGGTTTTCTAGAACTCTTTCTAGTCTTTGTGGTTTGCAGTCTATATCTTAGGTTTCACCTCGGATTGGTTTGTTCTATGAAGTTTTCCTTAAATTGTTTTCTTTTTCTGTATAAAGTAAGTGTCTGAGTCTTCAAGAGATTCTGGTTCTCAGTACTAGTAGTCTCTGCCTGGGCTGGCTTGCTTGGATTTTTATTTGTTTCAGAGTTTCAGATATACACACGACCTGTATAAGGCCAACACGCATGTACACGCTCTCTGACTTTACACAGCTCGCGTGCACACGCTTGTTGTGGAACTATCAACAGTGTGCCTGTGGAGAGAATTTTTGTTGAAGGTAAGGCAGTCATCCTTTCTTTTGACAAGAATTATACCTCTCAGGTTTGGGTCTCTGTCATAGTGGTCAGTGACTTAGGTTTGATCACAGTAATAGCTTTCTTTTTTCATTTAGAAGTTTTCCTCAAAATTTTTCTATTGTAGGGTTTTTAGACAAGTGTGAGAGTCCAATTTTAATTTGCTTGTGTGTGATTTTTTAAAGTGACTCTTTGCGATCTGTGCTTAGGCCAGAAATTTTTCTTGGTTTTGACTTGTTGATATTTTTCCTTTTTTCTTTGAGAGCATTCAAATAAAATAAAAATCTTTCATTTCTTTGTTGGTTAAAAAGTGTTGTTTTGCATTAGTAACCAAGGACAAGTCTTTTGCTTTCATAAGTTCTAGACATTTTACTTAGATCATAAGTAGCTCGTAGTCGAGTGAAATCCTTCTTTGAGTTTGCTATTCAAAGATCTTAGAAAATTTTTTAAATTTGTAAAGTTGTTTAAGAGTTAAGTGAAATAAAGGTTTTTGTTTCCAGCTTTCTGTTTTTTTTTTTGCTTTCGTCTTTCAAACATCACTAGTTTCACTTTCATAACCTTTGACTTAAGACAAGCCATAAAAATTAACACTAAATCTAAAATTCATTAGACTTTTTATGTTTGTAGGGTCAACCAACTAGTTTAGGGTTATGGCCTTGAATTAGGTTGGAGAGGAAACTCTTCAAGGCCATTAAAATCAAACATTGGAGTCTGAGTTAGGGAGTGTTAAAGTCTAGTATCGTGAAAGTTATCTGGGACCCCCCTCTAACACAGGGGATAAACACGAGGTCGCGTGCAGGAAGGTAGCAGAGATAACCCCTCCAAAGTTGGACCAATCGTAGTGGAGAACACATATAGAGGGTTTGTCTTGGGATTCTGTCGATTGCATTTGTCACAGAGCTTCGTAGGTCTCGAATCCGTTCTAGGTCCTTGGTTGTATTCCAAACCACTTGCTTTCGATACCCTTGATAGGTTTTAGGCTTGATACCCTACTCATTGTGGTCTACCCGACTTTCGACTATACCCGCCTGGTGACTGTTTGCGCACTGGCAACCTAGTTGCCTATCTTTTTAGGGACATACATAGGTGACTACGTGGGTATACCATGGTACCTATGACAAACATCGGGCCACGCTTTGGAGAGTATACCTAGAGGGTGCTTTTATGTTCAAGTTGCACTTGCACCGGTAAGTTGCTCTAGTGTTGGTTGTTGTAACTGTTCTTCCAATTAGTTTAGTGTTTGCTTGTTTTATCTTGTAGGGACTTTTTAGTGTGTGTTGTTTTTTAAACAAATAGACAACCCTAGAGTGTCTTTGATCTTCTCACACAGTGGAGGATCACGAGCTCCGCTAGTCACAAAGGATTCTGGGCCTATCATTGGTTAAACTGGAGCCACCCCCGCCACCACTAAGGCGAAAGCTAGACCAACAAGGGTCTTTTGAAGCAATCGGGTCACAAGAAATTGTGTCGGACCAACATCCAGAGGAAACGACCGTTTTAGACTTTGGAGCAAAAGCTCTTGGTCCACCTGAAACTACAACCACTGATCTTTTGGCACCCATCATCGTACTGATTCACCCTTATGAGTGCCAGACAGTGTCTCATGCAGCAATGGAAACAAATGTTGTTACTCCTTGTGAGAATTCTTCAATTCCCACTACGGTTGTCACCACAGGAGAGTTTCCACCTCCTAACCCACCATCACCAGTCCGAGCCACCATGGTCTCGACCACCTCTACCTCGCATAGTGGTCCGATCCTGTCTATGACAGTGACCACAACCCCTTTTCTACCAAGTGCGACAGGCCCTTCATTCTCGTACGGGATGCCTAGCTCAGGTACAAGTCTTGTAATTTTCTACTCCACTTCACAGACTTTAGGTCTGGGGGCAAGGAGCTCTAATGCTCCTCTGCAATGTCACATGGGGGCCACTTCAACTCCTTTTAACGCTTTCCCTTACGAGGGAGGTCATATACCTCCTTCGTCCCCTTCGCTCGGTGGCACGCATCAACAATCCGCCAGGCCACCTACACACCATAGTTTATTTGGAGCAGGGAGTCAAGGACCACCTTCGCATAATATGTCAGTAGGTTCGACACCATTTTCTTTGTTTGATGCGTTTGGTAACAACACCTTCTCATCAGTTGCTTTCCCGACTGGGGGCAACCCTGGTTTCGAACATCCTATTCCTATGCAGGGTACTATTCCTGCATAGGGGGCAAACCTAGGAACTTGTTTCGCATCAGGGCCTTGGAATTCTTGGCAGGGATCCGTTCCTTCATCAGGAATGTCAATCTGGGGAAATTATTTCCACAGTCAATGGAACCCTAGACAAGGTACTATGCCTATCCCCACGGGATCGGCATGGGGAAACCCTTCCCAAAGTCCTTCAAATGTAATGCACGCCCATCCATCTACGTCCTATTTTGGGAATCAACCGATGATGTCTCCTCACACGTAGAATCTATACGTTGGTCATGGCCATGGTTTTTACTAGAACCCAAGCCAACGACCGAGCTTTTCCTGGCAACCTGGTGCTAGTCAAACTCCAAGTCCCTTTTTCCCAGGTTATCGCCAACAACCCAAACTACCTTTCCTGGCAACCTTTCATTTTCCAGACTTGATAAGGTTGTTGAATGACCCTATCTGTTATGATCCACATTGGCCCCCCTATGCCGACGAAGTTACCTTCGGACATACCAAAGTTCAAGGCCAAGTCAAACAAAGATCCAGGTGATCATGTGACTACCTTCCACCTTTGGTGCTCATCTAACTCGTTGAAAGATGAATATGTGCAGTTGCAATTGTTTCAACGCACTCTCATTGGGAGTGCCGCAAAATGGTACATTGAGTTCGACCACTCAAGATACTCTTCCTTCGACGAATTGACAATGGCCTTTCTAAACCATTTCCAATTACCTGTGAGATACGACGCTGGCACAAAATTGTTGGCCAATTTCGCACAGACAAAAGAGGACCATATCTCTGATCACATCCGAGAATGGAGATGCCTAAGAGTTTAATTAAGGTACCAGTCCCATCAACATTCCTGATCAAGTGGTTCCTTAAGTCTTTGGTCCCACAATTATCCAATGACGTCGCGATTTTAGGAGTGTTTTCCAAAGAAGACACCATCATGAGAGCTCAACAACTTGAGCTCATCTATTCTCAGTCCGGTTTATTATACGAGATCTTGCCAGATGCGCCACACTCAATACTTGATAAAACTAGATAGAGAGCTGGACCACAAGCCGATGGTATTTTTGGTTCAGCACAAACAAAGCCCACTGAGCAACTGATGAAGCAGTTGCAACAATTGTCTATAAAACACACAATGGCCAGCCAAACTACTGTTTTGGCTACTCCCCCTACTAAAACGTCGGATGTACACACAATGCAATCGACAAATCCAAAGGCCACCAAGCAGCCTGAAGGAAAGAAAAAACAACAAAAGAAGGGTAAGGGGGATAAGAAACCCACTGATAATGCTGGCAGGGGAAACACTGAGAAATGAAAGGCGAGGTATCTGCGCAACTTGTGCGTGGAAGACCACCCGACCCACCTATGTCCCCAGCTTGTAGAGGCCCAAAATTTTGTGACACAACAATAGCCTGCTGTGTTAACCAATCCATTTTAGCATGGGAAAAACCTAACCCAAGCCTCTACAAGCGCAAAAGGGGGCAGTCAAGGACCCTCTCCATATTCGAACAATCCCGCATCTGCGAATGTATATATGATGAAGGGTGATGCTTTTATATCGACTAGAGCGCACGACTACAGTAACCCAAACACTTCTAAGAAGGGCAAAGAAGCCGAACTCCCATCTCTTCCTCTACAGATTGAGAAAACTTTGGGAGAAACAATGACACGCATCCCAAAAGGCACGTTCAAAAAATATTCTCACAACCCAAACGCAAGGGCCGCCCAAAAATATTCTGTCGTGGAGGATTTGTCTCAAACCCCTTGTGCGATTTCCTCTTTGGAGGTCCTCCAAAGCTGCCCTTCTTAGAGGAAATCTTTGTTAACCTCTTTAGGATCTACCGAGACTTGTAATCTGGGTACCATCATGCTAGATACAACTGACTTAAAACCTCGTTTGTCTTACCACATAGCATTTTAGATAGTAGTGGCTCACCCCACGAAAACTTTTACTTGAAATATTTTCCGCACAGTGGTTGATGAGGGCACCTCGACATGCGTTATGTTGTTGGCCTGTTGGAAGGCCATTGGCCAACCCGTTTTCTCTCCGTCGCCTACTCTTCTCACTACTTTTGACGATCGTTCGTTCCGACCACATGGTATCATTCCCTCTTTTTCTATGCAATTGGGAGGGAAGACCATGTGCGTTGAGGTAGAAGTAGTTGACGTGTCCCTCGACTACAATCTCTTGTTAGGAAGGAGTTGGAATTATGCCATCCAAGTAGTGGTTGCTACAGTTTTTCGGGTCTTGTTTTTTCCACATGAGGACCAGATTGTCACCATTGATCAATTGTCTTTTTCCAGACCTGACCCTTCATTGGGGGTGTTCGCAGTCCCGATGATTGATAATCCTCAGCCATGCGTAGTCAATGTAGGGGTTGGTTTATGCCCATCTTTGATGGGTACCTTCGATTACCCACCCCCTCAAGGCGATGTCAATTTCATATCCGACCACCATAAGGTTGAGATTTTCCAAGTTTCATCGTTTCGCATGACTTACTTCACCAATCTGTGATTCTTCCTTCCCCATCAACCACGATGGAGGGGACAGGGCATCCGAGCATGTCCATGCCCTTGTTGGTAGATGAAGTAGCATACTCTTTAGTCCAACAAGCTTCAGCCAACCCAGATTCAACTCCTGCACAAGAGTTAGATCTGCTTCTAGAGCCTATTTGGGCTCAAGGTTCTCTTGCTGACACCGATTCGTTAGACTTAGTCTTTCCCTCTGATGAAGTAGTAATCGAAGCAATGACTAGTTCGGACAAACCCTGGGATGATCTTCATCACATATCATACTTCCTCCCAGAGTTAAGCAAAATCGAGGCCGGAGAATTCACCTTGACTATGACTGGAGATATGTCTTGCCCTATTAATCCCTTAGCTACACACGAGGTCTATGCTGAGGGTAATATGGAAACCATCGCTAAAACCATACTGATCAATATCTCTAGAACCCCTGGCATCATGGATAATGTTTTGGTCGAAGCTGACTGCTCCTCCGAAGAGATACAAATCTACACAGATCTATTTAAAGAATTCCGTGACATTTTTTCCTGGTCTTACGAGGAAATGTCAGGCATCGATCCAAAAATAGTCGAACATGAAATCAAAACTTATCCAGATGCCAAGCCTATCCGGCAGAAGATTCATCCAGTTAACCCCAGGAAAGCAGCAACCATTAAGGTTGAAATTGAGAAATTGCTAAAAGCCGGTTTTATCTATCCTATCCATTTGACCCAATGGGTGTCAAACCCCATGCTGGTCAATAAAAAACAAGGCATGATTCGTGTATGTACAAAATTCCGTGATTTGAACAAGGCCTGTCCCAAAGATAATTTTCCCACACCATTCATCGACTAGATAATTGATGAATGTGTGGGTTGCGAGGCCTTCTCTTTCATGGACGATTTTTCGAGATATAACCAAATACAAATCAAACCCGAAGACCATCACAAAACGACATTCATCTATCCATGGGGTACATTCGTATATCGTAAGATGCCTTTTGGTCTAAAAAATGCTGGAATGACCTTTCAGTGGACCATGTCTTTTTCTTTCCATGACCTCAAGCATATAGTCAAGGCGTATTTAGATGATTTAGCATCTCGATCTCACAAGAGAATGGATCATCCCACACACCTCCGACTTATCTTTGAGCATTGCCGCTACTTCCGGATTTGCTTAAATCCAAACAAGTGCATATTTTTCATAACATCGGGACATTTGTTAGGTTTCATAGTATCAACAACATGGATCATGGTCGATCCTCTCAAGGTTGAGGCAATAATTCAGTTGCTCCCCCCACGCACAATCCTTAAACTTCAAAGTCTATAGGGCAAGGCAAAATTTTTAAAATTTTTCATCGCCAACTATGCCGAGATCACAAAGGGCTTTATGTGCTTACTTAAGAAAGACGTTCCTTTTCATTGGTATGATGCCACCCAATGCTCTTTCAATGCGTTGAAATATGCCCTCACGACTGCCCCTCTACTTCGGCCACCTAACTATAACAAAGATTTCTTATTATACCTAGCTGTAATAGAGTCAACCATCGACATGGTCTTAGTTCAGGAGGATGACCTGTTCTTAGAATATGTGATTTATTACCTGAGCTAAGGCTTCATAGGACCGGAACTCAATTATTCTCATATCGAAAAACTTGCATTGGCAACAGTTCATGTTGTTCAATGATTCTGTCATTATGTTCTGTTTCGCAAGACCACCGTCATTGTTGTTGTGAATCCATTCCAGTACATGTTGACACGACGGATAATAGGTGGAAATATTAGTAGATGGATAGTCGTCCTCCAGGAGTTTGACTTAGCTTTCGTTTTAGCGAAATCCAAAAAGTCACTAGTCTTTGCAGAACTTATTTCGGAACTTCCAGTTGAGTCAGGTGATTTTGTGCCCGAAGAGTCGCCTATCAGAGGAGATATGTTTTTGATCACCTCTTCGGATCCCTGGTACGGAGATATACTTATATATCTCCAGACTTTGAAGTGCCCCACCTCTGCTTCTTGTGATGAGCGCCGATGCATATGCCATCAGACTAAGAATTATCTCATACTCGATGATACATTGTATCGGAGAGGTATAGATTGCATCCTGCACTGATGTCTCACTCACGAAGAAGTAGTTATCATTCTTAATGATTGCCATACTGGATCCTGTGGTGGTCATTTGTTTGGGTTGGAAAGAACCCAAAAGATTCTACGAGTAGGTTACTTCTGGCCGACACTAATCAAAGATTGTGTCGAATCGGTCAAGAAGTGCCACCCGTGCCAGATCTTCTCTCAGAAGATGAGGGCACATCCCACTCCCATGTTTCCTGTCATCACAGTTGGTCCCTTCACCGAGTGGGGGATTGATTACACTACATGCAACCCTCCTTCAGCAAGGAGGCACTGTTACATCATCGTAGCCATAGACTACTTCACGAAGTGGGTCGAAGCTATGCCAACGTTTAAACATGATGGAGAGACTGCAACTCTCTTTTTATTCAACCAGAGAATTGCAAGGTTCGATGTCCCGAGGGAGATTGTCACTGACCATGGAAGTCACTTTCAGAACCATATGATGATCGAGTTAATGTCAAATCTTGGGTTATGGAAAGAACATTCATCACCCTACTACCCCCAAGAAAATGGTTAGGTGGAAGTTGTGAATAAATATCTTAATACCATCCTACAACGAACGATCAACTCAACCAAGTCAAATTGGCATTTAATGTTATACTCGAAATTATGGGCTTACCGAATGTCTGTTAAGAATGCAACCAGTTTCTCACATTTTCAACTCATTTATGGCCTAGAAGTAGTCTTGCCTATTGAATGTCAGACCTCGTCCCTAAAGTTGGCAGTACAATTATTTCCAGACACTTCTCCACTTGAAGAGCGGTTATTATACCTTGAGCATCTCAATGAGCAGTGTCGTGATGTGGCCCTGGCCAATGATGCTCACAAACATAAAGTCAAGTGTCAGTATGATAGGTCCGTTCATCCTCGGATTTTCAGTGAAGACGACCTTGTCCTGGTCTATGATGAAGATAAGGACCCCCTGGGGGTAGGAAAATTCAAACCCATGTGGTTCAGACCTTTCATCATAAAAGAGGTTCTAAAAAAGGGTGCTTATTTTCTAGTTGACTTTGAAGGGAATGCTTTGGCAAATCCTAGAAATGGACTCTACCTCAAGAAGTATTACGCATAGGCAGGTCACCATGGGTAACTTTTTGTAACATATGTATAGTATTTGTACTATTACTTTCTAGTTTCTTTTAGTGTTATGGATGTGTCATTTTTTATGTATCTTTTGTCACTATGGTAGATGTCAAGTGAATCCAAGGTGTTCATTGGGTACGCAGATGGTGCTAGTCAACACACTCGGAGGCTTTCCTCCATAACTTGGGTAATTTTTTCACCTCGAGGCCAATTATTATCTTTCGGAGGTATATGCTTAGGTGACACCACAGATAATGTCATTGAGTATAGTGCAGTTATTGAGTTGCTTCATGACGCCTTGTCATTTTGTATCTCTCATCTCCGGGTCTATCTCGACTTTACACTGACGATTCCTTAGGGTACGTATCTTAGAACAAAGCTTTGATTATATTACATATTTTCATGTTCCTAGGAGTTTAAACCAAATTACAGATACTCTAGCTAATCAAATTTTAGATTGGTATCTTGCACACATATGAAAGGACATACACATAAACATGTAAATACATTTTTTTGCAAAAATGATCCATAAGCCACAAAAAGACATAAAATCCATATATAACATCATAGTCACCAGAGTACATAGGTGGACGCAAGCACCTCAAAAATATGACCAATAATGAGTCATGAGGCTTATGCCCTAAAACAATATATACAAGTAGTGCTCTCGGCATGTGAAAAGTCTAACTAAGGTCAAGGCCTATGGGCCCTGTTGTACTGATCAACAACATTTTCCAAACACCGAAACAATCGGACCCATGTCCATGGTGCCCCCACTACATGAGGCTGCATAGATGGTGGCAGGTCCTCAATCTCTACCATAGGGACCGTGCGAGTGAGCGTAGTAAAGTTCCGCTCAACTTGTCTCAACACCCTCTCAGCCTCCCCGACTGGAAGATCTCCTGTTGCTGTTGGTCCCCCTATGGCGGCAGGTGCGGTCCCTAACCAAGGACGACACTTGTTCCTCGCATAGTCTTCTAGTCGCACTGGTCCCACATCTGCACATGAAAAACACATATCCGTCAAATACTCTGGTATAAAAAAATATATATAAAAATTACATATGTTTCACAAAAAAAAAACACAACAAAACAATGATGTAAACTTACCCATCTCTCCTCGCTCCTCACTAGGAGGTGTTGTTATCTTAGGATCCCTTGAGAAATCAATCCCAGCATAGGGGTAGTCCTCTATGACTGGGATCTATCGTGACAACCAAGCGAAGAAATCATCGTTGAAGGACTCATTGGTCCTTCCACCACCCTGTCGTGGCAGTAACACTACCCATATACAAACTACAGGAAGAGAGGCTTGATGTCCTCGTACCACTATTTGAGGACTAAAGCTCAAAACTCTTTCAAATAATAAAGAGCATATAATGGTCCCAAACCCAAAGTTCCTCTGTGTCCGCGATCGACAATTTGTCAACTGCCTCTTCATACAATCTAACAATGTTGTGCTCCAGTCAAATATTTGTGCATTTAAGCACTAGACTTCACAGTTCATTTGTGCACAGGATGCCTAATGTAGAGACACATAACCAATAATCCACCCAATAAAGCAACACAATTGCCTGCAGCGATAAGTCAATAATCTTGCTTATGGGCACCTGTGATCTCGAGTGGTCTATACCAGCCTCACAGTAGAGTCCTATCAATTCTGCTATGTTATGCGGCCCCGAAGGAAATGTCTGGAAGTTGATTGGTTCCCCTCTCCTGGAGAGGCCAGTCAAAAAATATATATCCTCTGTCGTGGGCACCAGTGACTGCCCCTCTAACATAAACGCCTCTGCATCTGGATGCCAATAATCAACCAAGGCATTCAGTAGCCTAGGTTGTGCCCGCATAAAAGAACATAAGAAGAACTTGAGCAACCCACATTGCATCAAGGCAACCACAACATTGGGGTCTTCCCTGACCAACTCACTTACCTCCTCATGCGCTCTTTCTCTCCAGTGAACATACATCCTACAAAACACCAAGGTTTAGGAGGGTTAACCCTTGTTTTTTAAACTTTTTTCATTGGGTCCACATGGGCTGTAACGCTGACAGTTGCGTGTACATGCGTGCAGGGTTTACTCTTCCCAAATGTACACGCGGCCTGTTCTGAGACAACCCACGTGGACCTAGGGCTGACCTTTTGAAGGTCGATGCCCCCCCAAAACATGAAACCCAAAGAAAAAGTAAAGATTTAAATTGCAAGATAAGAGAGTTTATACTTACTTGGTCCAAATAGATGGTTGTTTCGTCCACTGTATCTCTCATAATCACCACTTTTATCAAAGGGGTTTTTTTTGTTCCAGAGTCAATTTCCAAATCAACAATGGTGATAATGATCTATCAAGTTCTATTTATATACTTTTTGGCCTCTTTTTGTCACTTTTTTGGCCCCCCTATCATTTTCTTTAAAACCAAAATCATTTACTGTGATTTAGGAGTTGCATTGGAGGGGTATGATCGGGTATTGTGACATTTTTTTTGGAGTTTTGAGTAACTTTTGACGGTCCGTGGAAAAATTTCGGATGATCAACTTGAGCATGTAGGTTAGGTTTCTACCCTGACTTTTGTATCTCGTTGTCTTTTTTCCTTTTCCATAGGATCGATCCCATCAGGTTGTGACAAAGAACCATCATTGTCGCTTTAGAAGTGTCGCGAGTTGGTGGTAGAGCTTACTGGAACATGGATGCTCGAGGTAGATCCCGATTGCATTATGGTGTCCATGCTGTCTCTGATCACTGTAGGCTCGAGAGTCCTTGTTGTTTTTCCTAATTACGAGTTTGAGCCTCATTTGCATGATTCTTTTTCACTCTTGACCTCACCCTCGAGACTCCCAAAAGACATAATGGGTCTTCTTTTAAGCCCTTTTCAAACCCTCTAAACATGAAAATATTGCTGAGCGATATTGTGGCCTTTCATGCTTGTTAAACTAAAATTTGAAGTCACGTCTGTCCGACGGTAGTTACCCCTTTTTCGGTCCGGACGATCAACTGTACGAACAAAGGTATACTCTATAGAAATTCATTTCTCTAGAAGAGTACTCTCAGGTATCATTTTAACCCTTTTTCAGGCTTGAGGGACTAAATTTACGAAAAAGGAACCCCCACAGAGTCCATAGTTAAGCTCTTTTCAAACTCCCTAAAATTGAAAAGATCGCTGAGTGACCTTATTCTTTCACACAAGTTAAAATGGTCCAGAAGAACATTCTTGATGGAGTCCATAGTTAAGCTTTTTTCAGACTCCTTAAAAATGAAAAAATGGCCGAGTGATCTTGTCTTTATCACACTCGTTAAAATGGTTTTGAATAGATGTCTTGTCGGTGCTAGTTTACCGCTTTTACCTTCGAAAAAGGTACCCCAATGGAGTCTCCTTTTACGTTTTTCCAGACTCTCTAAATATGAAAAACCACCGAGCTTACCTTCTCTGGGCTCGTTAAACTTACATCGAAGGACGTTACCATTGTGTGTTTTGTTAACTGCATTTGCATACATGCGTCTTTAGTCTAAATGACGGCTCCATGTTGCTCTCAACTGAACCATCTAAAGCATACCTTATACACAAGCCTTGTAGCACTTTGCCTCTGCGTCTTAACACCTTTGGCCCCTGAAGGATTTTTCCTAAGTATCATTGCTCTGAACATCAGTCTTGTCCTTGTGCCTTGAACTTGTATGTTTGTAACACCCATTCCTCCATTGTAATGTAACATTCTTTTATTCTTTTTTCCAAAATCATTGAAAATGACAAAAAAAAAAATCAAATATACCCCCAAAAGAGGAAGGGAAAAGTATTTTCTTTATTGGCAACACAATAAGTCACCCTTGGATAAAGCACATCTGTCCGTTTGTTTGTCAAAGTCTGGGATTTAATATGACTTTAGGAAGTTGTTCTCGCTACATAGAGCTGTGGCCTCCTCCGTTTGGTTATTCTCCCAAACATGTGGAGAGTTTGCGTTGCCTCTTGCCTCGTAAATTTATGATTAATGCCATGCTGCCTGAGTCTCATCATTTGTCGTGTTGTTGTCCAAGGGAAGTTTTTACCAAGCCTGAGTCGGCCCCTCTGCAGTTTGTCTCTTGCCCTCATACCCGACCATCCTGAACGTCCAATCATGTCTTTGTTCGAAATCATTGAAGCCTTCAGTCTGACCATCAAGATTCTCTAGTCCATGACCGATGAACCGTCGAAGACCTCTGGGTAGTGAAGTCGTACACTCATATTACACTCCTACCCGAGTTTTGAAGATTTTGAAGTTGTTGCTCGAGCTCTGAAGACCTCATCTCCAACCATCAAAAGAAGATGGATACTCTACATGTATATCTTTTTGATTTTGAGATGTAGCTCCACTGTGTATTGTTCACAGCTACACTTTATGTAGTTATATGACATGGATCTACAATGTATTTTATTGGTAGCCATGAGTTTATTTTATCCTGAGCATGGGTATGCCCACCTCGGTGAGACAATTGTTATTTTTGCAGATGGTGCCTCTTGATTTCTAGTCCCTGGGCTCAGTTGTTCGACACATCAGTAAATATTGGTAATGTATTTCGTCCATCAGATGCTCTTCTGACCTCACACATTAGGGGGCATTTTTTATAACCCTAATTTGCACCAGACATGCTTACCTGGCATTAGGCCATCTCAGATTCCTTCTTTGCCAAAGCACTGCAGAACATCTCTTCTTAAAAACACTTTTTATAAAGGCCCACGTGCCCTGCTCTATTACTGCACGCATGTACATGCTCACTGACCCAAAACAACCCGCGTGTACCTACAAAAGCACGAAAAAAGGAAAGTTTCCAACGAAACACACAACTTTGGGTGAGTTAACTAAACCTTCTGGCCATGCATGGCTGAGGGTTCGTCCAAATACCTCACTTCTTCTAGCCTATAAAAGAAGGGTTAGGGGTCCCATTTGGAGTAGGAGAATCATAGTAAAGAAACTATACCCAATTGCGCATTCCCTTTATCCCAACCCTTTAGCCTTCCTTGTGCAAAGAGAAAGATAAAGCAAAGAAGTTGGAGGATAGTTGAAGAGGAGCCCAGGACTAGGTTCATGGAGCAGCGACGGACTTCATCATTGTAAGTTGATTTGTTGAATTTAATAATAAAGAAATATTTTTCCCGTCCCACCATACGAGGTTTTTATGGTTTATTGCATACTTGTTTATTGAATCTCTAATCCATTAATCTATATATCATATGCATGTGGAGTTTTTTGTTTGTTTTTTGTGAATGCAGGCCGGCCTTGGGAGGAGAGCTGCAATCAAAAAGCGATCAGGTGTGAGGAAGGATCTACATCAAATGCCCAAAATAAGGTATGCTCACTTGATCTTCTTAACTATGTATTTTCTTAAGAATGATGGGGATTAGGTCTGGGACGACGGTAGAAAGTAGAAATATTTAGGTCTTTTCTGCATGAATAACTAAACCCTAAGTGTTAGTCCATAGAGGGATTTCCCACTCATAACACAGACTATTTCACTAGGGTATCTATGTGTAACATACTATTTCACTGGATTTGAAATATAACAACGTACCATACTATTTCACTAGAGTAGCTATGCGTACCCGACTATTTCATTGGAGTAGCTATGCATACCAGACTATTTCACTGGAGTAGCAATATCTCAACGTACCAGACTATTTCACTGGAGTAGCTATGCATACCAAACTATTTCACTAGAGTAGCAATGCATACCAGACTATTTCAATGGAGTAGCAATATCTCAAGGGTACGTCCTTCTGGACCACACCAATCTTGTCCTTGAAGTACTCAAACTTCACTCTTGATAGAGGCTTGGTCAACACATCAACTATCTTCTCCTCAATAGCAACATACTGGAGCTTCACTGCTCCCTTCTGTACCATGTCTCAGATATAATGGTACTTGATCTCGATATGCTTGGACTTTTCATGAAACACTAGTTTCTCTGTCAACTTTATGCAACTATGGTTGTCACAAAATATGCAAGTCTCCTCTAACTCGAGATCAAACATCCATGCAAGTAACTTTCAAATCCACACTACTTCGCTACATGTTGAACATGCTGCTATGTACTCTGCCTCGACCGTATTGAGTTCCACACATGCCTTCTTCCTGCTAAACCATAAGATCATAGTAGATCCAAAACTGAAGCAACATCCGTATGAACTCTTCTAATCCAAGACACTATTGGCCCAATCTGCATCAACATAGCCTTGCAGGCTTATCTCACAATCCGAAACATATCTGAGACCATAATCCACTGTACCCCTTAGGTACCTCATCACATGTTTTGATGCAACTAGGTGAACAAGTCTCGACTCAACCATATAATGACTCAAGGTGTTCACCACAAAACATATATCTAGTCTCGTGTTTGTTAAGTACATCAATGAACAAATCATCTGTTTATACATGGTAGCATCCAATATTTTTGAAGATGTATCAATCAATAAATTCACATTTGTCACCATCTGTGTACATAACCAATCCCAGGCTCATCAAAATAACTATCTGGCATATCCTGTCCTTGGTGCCTACTTACGCCTGTACAAATATTTCTTCAATCTGTAGACGTGATACTCCTTCTCATGTGTCTTGTCGCTGCTCCATGTATGCTTCTTATGACTACTAGATAAAGTGTCTCATCATAATCTTCTCCCTCTTGCTGGGATAATCCTTTGGCCACAAATCATGATTTTTTCATCTCTATGTTGCCATCAACAACATGTTTGATCTTGTAGATCAACCTGGAAGTCACCAATGACTTCCCTTCTAGTCTCGAAACCAAGGAAAAATTCATATCCCAGTCCTTCTCATGACTTCCTCCTCTGTCACTGAAACACGAGATCTTCTTAGGTGGTCTTATATCTCCTCGAAGCCTATGAAGCTTCGATATAGTCTCCTCAACTCATGGCACTTGTTTGTTAGTCCTATAAGACATCTCTCTCTCCCATATAAATATGAGGATGGATAATTTCTGAATGAAAGTATCTAAGCCATTGACTCTCTTTGAGATCAGGTTTACTCTGAGTCTCCATGCTCCCTCTGAGTCTATATAATCTCTGGATACATATTCTTCCTCTGTATGTGATGATCTCCTATGAATTCTAATCTCCTATGAATGATACAAGGGAGGTTTCTCCTCCCTACTGGATTGTTATGGATGAATCCCTTTGAACTCTATCTCCTTCTGAGCTGATACTTGGTGGGGCTGCCTACCTCACCACTGGTGGAGCCATATTCTCCTCATGATATGGCTCATCAATGCTATATATCTTTGCATCCTGCGAAGTGTCACAAGACCATGTTGGTCTCTTATTGGTTACTGCAACAATTTTGGGTAGGCCCTTATGGCTCTACTAACTCTTCCCGATGATCTGAAGAGTGATAAACTGCACTAGAGGGATTTTTTTTGGTCATATTTGGAGCCTTATGCTCCTTACAATCGATATCCATATGAGATACTCTGTATCTCACAAAAGCACCCTTCTTTGTCCTTTTTTTCTTTGGTACATGGATGTATGTGGTCGAGTATACAAGTTCTTATTTGGGTAGTTTGATCCATGTCTCAAACTAGAGACCATCTAATATGTTTCCTCCTTCAATATTCACTATAGCTTCCCTTAAAGTTATCACCTATGACTTTCCTGGAGAAAGACCAACAACAAGGGAAAACAATATACAAGAATAATACTCTTATAATAATAAAAACAATAACGAGAATAATAATCATAGTAGATCCTTCTTAGAGATATCACTTGTGACCTGCCTAGAACAAGAGCCAAAATAGAAAATATAGTAATAAGAAATAGGAACAACACTCTTCTAATGTTGTGACCAATCATTCCTCCATGGTAACCTGCCCGGAAAAAGAAAAAAAAAATTTCCAATATAATAGCATTTTCATAAGAACATATCTATGTTAACAAGAATAAAAGACAATTTCATGGTAATCAACATATCATTACCAAACTGACCTTCCTGGAAGCAAAACAAGTATCTCCTAAAGGAGATGTTATTTCATCTTGCAAACAAGTACGATAATTATTTATATCAATAGTACTCACATGCTACCAAGTAGTCATTGCATCTAGAAGTAATAGAACCTTTCAAGTATTGTGTTCACAACTATAATGTTTACTTGTAGTGTAGCAATTATCAAACTTGATATGTGTAAATTGGTAAATTATTAATTTAATCAATCAAACCTGGAACCCAAATTCTTATCTTCAAGAATGAGTGTTGTTGCTTTTCTTTTGAGTCTCCTTCACTCAATATGACAAGTATTCTCTTCAACCTGTCCCATGTACTAAGACAATATGCTTTCTTGACATAAATTTGAGTTCGGGAATATAATGCAAGAAAACTTGAAAATCTCAACCTTAATCAATCTAATATTTTGACTAGAGTCAACTTATAAATTAACTTTGACCAGAGGTTGGTATGATAATTATAACTTTAATATATCAAAATACAACTAGATGTTCATAAGATCACAATAATTCCATAATAACTAGAGGCATATCAAAACAATCAAACCTAGAGTGTGTTGTTCCTCTAAATGTGATGGTTCTGAGATCCATCTGGATATTTGATTGTTGCTAGGAAAAAAAATCCCTTCTCCTACAAACACCCTCAATATAGTGATACAATTTAAACATATACAAGTACATACCTTCAACAACAGTGGCACCATCCAACAACAACGACAAGCAATGAAAAATCCAAAACTTCAAAGTGCTCCAAATTGCAATCTGAAGATAGCTAGAGATGCACTAGGGTAGGGTGCACTAGGACAACTAAAAATTAGGCCCAACACTTCACTGAAAGTGCCAAAAAAATTTGGGTTAGGGTTTGTTGTTGCTGCAAAACCAGAAACCCTAACTACCGGAAGAATGGCTAGTGAGCTGATCTAGGGAAAGAATAATTTCAACATTCTTTCAATGAGTTTCTCAATGAGTTATCATAAACTTCACTGGACTAGAGGAACTACAACTAGTACTACAACTGGTGCTACAACTAAAACTGCAACTGGTGCTACAAATGACATGAAGCAACTGGCATGAAGGAACTAGCACTGTAACTACACCTGCAACTGCAACTTCAGAATATTGTAGATCTCATCTGAGGAAAATGTGCACCCTCCTTAGGTGACCTTCTTGGTTCAGTAAGTGCTCAACGAGATTGACAATGGGGAAAGTGAGGATCTTCCTTCCAGTGGTTAGACTGTTACGAAGGAAACCAACTTTGATCCCATGTTAACATTTTGGTGTGCTCATTTAACCAAAGACAATATTGCATTATTTTCACCCAACCATACGCACAAATTCCACCCCCAATCACTTTAACCTTTACTTAGAATAATTCCAACAATCCTACTCTAGAACCAATAGATAAAACATAGCCACAATACTACTGCAACAACAACACAATAACCATACAAAGATAAAGTACCTTATACCAAGATAATCCCAAGAGAGAGACCAAAAAGAATGCTGCACTATTCCTCCAAAATTGTGCCTTCTCTAGTTGCAACTGCTGCTCTCAAAACTTGCACCCTAGCTGCCACTACAGTTCCTCCTTAGAATTGCGCACTGGATGAGCGAGTGTGTCCAAATGAGCTAAGAGCTTTCCTATTTATACTGTCTTGTCTAGTTGACTAGGGACAACTTCTCCTTCTAGATGCATCTATTACTTCATTATTATTTCTCTTGAGGCCGACTTCTCTCCTAGGGTCTTATAACATCTGTTTAGCGGTTCTCTTGCTTTCAAAATATTCTATTCTAAGTCAAAGGTTACACATGGAGGTGAATACCTCCCATAGATACCAAAATATCAACATATTCAAGGTAGTTTTACAATGAATTTGAATATGGTGTAATAATATGAAATGTAGAAAATGGAATCATCTTTCCGAATATACAACTTTTATTCATAGACATTGTGAATAACTATGTCAAATATGTTTTTTTCTAGCAGTGGTATCTTATTTTTCCAACAAAATATAAGGTATATGTTTTTGTTCATGCAAGTGTTGAGTAACTTAATGATGGAATTTCATTCCAAAATATTTTTGTAGAGAACCCATTTTTTTGTGCCGTGTATTTTTTAGAATTTTTTAATATTAATTTAATATTTTTTAAAATTATGAAAGTCCACATATTCCTGAAATTACAACGTCTTTTGTTCGTGTAGGATAATAGGGCATTAACATGATCAAAACATTTTTTTTTTATATCGAAGGTATCAGTCTCCTCTAGTGTCGCATATAACTTATTTGAGAAATGGTTAAGCTAAGAAAAAGTTATAGCAGAAATAAGAGAGGTATGTATTCTAGGATTTTGATATATGTGAAGAAAAAATAGATTAAAAATATTGATTTAAAAGTTTTTTATGTATTTGAAATTTGCATAGTTGACTCTATCTATGTCTGTAGTTTCATCAACAATTGAATTTTTTAGCCTGTATAAAAATAACTTCAAAGATAGATATGTAGAGGGCTATTCACAAAAATGGAGGTTTTTATCAATTTGTCGACCGAACCACTAGGTTTGTCATCCCGAACCTAAATTCGAGCCAACCAAGTCACTGTACACCTTTTCAATCCCACCAAAAAAAAATTGAATTCAAAAGAATGTGTGCATGTTCTTAGGAGTGTTCACGTGCTCT